>FIZR01013937.1:0-50609 GCA_900060175.1 Ferrisia virgata | reverse complement strand
ATTTTTTCGTACAGAATACGAAGTATAAATTTTTCTTTCCTTTCTTTCTTTCTTTTTTTTTTTTTTTTTTGAACGTGATTCGAATGTTAATGCAGGAGACCTTTTTTTTTTCTGCTCTGTGCAAGGCTACACGATGATTTAGGCGAGCTCGCGTAAACGTTAAGTAAGCGACGAGGTATTTCACGGGGGTTAATTTTACACGACGGGTACAGGGAAGGGGTACGAGAAAAAGGCTTATTTTACCTATGATCTTTATTAAGTTAATATAAAGCCTGGTGTTAATATAGCACGTTCGGTGTATCCTCATTGTACAATCTCGTTAATCTGAGCGCAGAATTTGCGTCTTTAAAAAAAAAAAAAAAAAAAAAAAAAAAAAAAAAAAAAAATAGAAAAAAAACACGACCACCACGATTTGTATAATACCAGCAGAACAAAAAAGGAAAAGGAAAACGACAAGAAGTGCGGATTTAATTAGGTAATTTTTTCGTTCGTCTTGGCTCGCCACCGCCGTTGGTTTTTATTTTCCTAGCGTTTGTTCTCGAATAATAATAAACTATAAGGAAAAGGAATTGCCATCAGTTTGACAATCTAACGTCAATCCGGAAAATAGTTTTAGCCTTATTTGAAGACAGCAACAACAACAACAACAAAAAACAAACAACCACGCCGCCGAGTCGTTAAAATGAGAGTGAATTACACGAATTTGCGGTAAAATGGTGTAATGAATATTTAACGATGTTGTTGTTTTTCCATTAGTTAGCCAGTAAATAAATGTTTTTCACAAATCAATTCGTGAAAGCAGAGTTAATCTACGTAATTGAATTTTTTTTTCTTCATTAGCCACAGTAGACTGTTAGAAAAAATATTATACGGACACAGAAACTGTAAAATAGAACGTATATGCTCGTACTTTAAAATCCTCCGTTTATTGCTGCTTCGTAACAAAGAATTCCTCACAATAACGAACTCAGACAGACTAAAATGCATGTAAAAAATACATATTCCATACAGGGAAGGGATCTAGAGAATTTCTATCCTTTGGATATCTGTTCCTTAAGAATACTTTGAGGTTGAAAGGTGCTCAAAAACTGGGCAACGCGTATTTTATACATAGCAGCCAAGCAATTTCATCTAAATATATTGAAAGGTTGCGATTTGGTTTTCTGAAATTTAAGTAACATGCCGCACCTGACAAGAGATGAAATTAGTTTTTCTTCGTTTTCTAGAAAAAGGCGAAAGCAGTGACAAAGGAAAAAATTATTCTTCGGAAGGTTTAACCTCTGAGGCGGCTATCTCGACCCATTATATGACTAGATTAAGATGCTCAAGACTGAGTTGATTCTAAGCATATGTTTTACAACGATTTTTTAAATGCAAACGAAAAAGAGGAAAGTAAAGAATAGTTTCCCTTTCATTGTACATAATTATGTAGGATATTCAAATTCAATTGTTCTTTTTTGGAAATCTGCAAACACGCGGTCACAATAGTTGTGAAGTGACCTTAGAACAGAATGGTTAAAATTTCAGCCCACCAACCCGATTTTATAAGATCGCAAAACTCGTTTAAAGCTCGAAAATTTTCAAAAAACTGAATAAACATTTTTTTGAAAATTATTTCCGAAAATTAAATCATTGTGCATATTTGAACCCAAAATGTTCATTAGCGACAAGTTTACATCATTAACCATTTTTTCAGGGGTTTTCAAAAAATGTCACTAGCTGCAACTTTTTTACGACTTTCTGAAAAACTACAAAGGAAATTTTTTTCCAAGAAACGTCGTTTTTCTCAAATAGATGTACGACATCAATTTTTAGAGTTATTCAAATAAGGTTTTTTTTACGTATTTCAAAATAAATTTCACTTTCAAAGGCAATTTCTCATTTTTTTTTTTCTCTTTTTTTGAACCATCTATACTGCATTTTTGTATACTGGAATACCAATAGAGAATCCCTGAAAAGGAAGATGGAGAAAACAGATCTTAAATGGACAAAGCTAAGAGTACTCAGTCTATTTTACCAAGAATTTAATGGAAAAAAAATTAAAACCTAATGTGAAAAATTCATGAAAAAACACGAAAACTCCATTTTTAAAGCACTCTTGAAAAATCAAATCGTATACACAGGATGAAATTCAAATATTGTGCTTGATGATCTAAAATTGATGGAAGGTTTTTAAAAAAATTCTCTTTAGTTTACCAGAAAATTGTAAAAAAAAAACAACAAACAATGACATTTTTTAAAAACTTTTAAAATAAGGGGTAATGATGAAAATTTTTCTTTCAAAATCATTTAGGGCTTAAATGTGCATAATAATTGCATTTAAAAAAAAATTTAAAAAAAACTTTTATTCAATTTTTTGGAAATTTTTGAAATTTGAATAAGTTTTGCAGGATTAAAAAATTAAATTAACGTCCTGAAATTTTTACTACATCTTTTTGAGGCCATTTCGCAACTATTGTGACCTTCACCATTCGCAGATTTCCAAAATAAGCAAAATTCAGCCCATCCTACTGGGCACCTTATCCCAATTAAATCGTAACTGAAAATTCCACAGCAACACATTCTGTTCACAGCTTTAATTTCATTTTCGAAATTTTTCGATGAACACGCACAATTTTCTATTCGGTTTCTTCGAGCAGTGAACAGTGAAAGGGAACTAATCGAAAATGAAATTTCGCAGCTTGATTTATGGCAACAACGTACTACAGACAAGAGAAAAGTTACTGCGTTATAAAACTCTTTACTTTCCATTCATCTCCCACCTCTTCACTCCTATAGAAACTTTTCTTTGATTTGGAAAGTTTTCGGTGCACTTTTTTTTTACCTTCGATGCCAGTTTAGACGATTAAAAGGATGATATAGTTAGCAGCTGAAAAAAGTAGAGAAAAAAAATTCTTGATACTGTATTACGAGTGCAACTAGCACGGTGAGTAGATCTTTACATCAATTATGAAATTTACATCCTCACATTCTTCGCACCAATGTTACTCCTTTCAAGTTATATTTCGCACACCTAAACGATTTCCATCTCTTAATTTATCTTTTCAAAAACGAGACCAAAGAGTTACAGAAAATAGATTCGAGATGAGCCACCAAAAATAAAATCTAAATCACGATCATGCGAGAGAACGAAACAGCCAAGAGAAAAACTCGGGCATAAGAGGAGAAGGCAGCCAAGCACGGACGACGATAAAGTGGATATTTGACAAGCTCGTTTTAAACTTTGTCTCACGAACTTTGGACTTTTTTTTTTCGTACGATTGCATTTTGACGTGACTCGCAATCTTAAAAAAAAAAAAGAACTATCCGCTTCCTTACAATCGTGTTGGGTCTTTTTTCATTACTATTCTATCTTTTTATTTCACAAAAGAATGTAAGTGTACAACTTTAGATGGCATTTTTCACCCTACTTATTCGTATATATACGACTCGTATGCGAGACTATCTTTCTTTTATTATCATTATAATTATAATCGTAATGTTCATTTTTTTCTTTTTTTTCTTCATCTTTATCGCGTATGAATAAAGTAAAGAAGAAAAAAAAAACCTGAAATTGGAGAAATATAAGTAAAAAACCGAGCAAATAGAAAAATAAAAAACATCAGTCAACCGAACATATTAAAAAAGTAGATACTGGAGTAGGGGAGAAGGGGGAGGATTTAAACACTTTTGACGGGGGTGGAGGATTTAAACGAAATTCATATCCACTAAATGAACCTACCTTTTTGGCTTAGGATAGTTTCAGTATGAGGCAGTATAACATTTTTTTTTAATTTTGCGATTTTTTAAGTGTCATAACTTTTCAAACAATTTACTCAGAAAATTCGTTAAAGTAAGTACAGATTCAGTATTTATTCCTCTTTCGTTGAAAAAAAAAACGTTCACCTATCTCTTATGGTCTTAAGAGTAATTAGCGTAAAAGTATAAAATGAGATGGATAGAGGATTTAAATTTCGTTTTTTTCCCCACAGAATGCTAAGATTTTATACCAAAAAGAAAAAAGTTGATGAAGAAAATTTACAAAGCGCAATTCACGAGTATTTTGCAGATAAAACAGCATGGTCCTTCAAAGTCCTGGCAGATAAACATAACTTTAATAAAATTACACAAAATTTTCGCATTTAAAGTTTCATCATTAGGATTGATATTCATCTCCAAAAATAAATATACCAATCTACAAACATTCGATGATCTTGAAGAGTGATCTTTGGTAGAATATGCAATAAAATCAAGTCCTCTGCATTTCGAGCTGACGACATTCCAAATTTGTACGCTTGCTTATCAATTGGGTGTAATGCTCAAAAAAAAAAGCCTATTGCATGGGTACAACATGAAGTTGCATCTCTTGAATGGTACAAGGATTTTCGACATCGCTATTCTATTCTCTCATTTCGGAAGTCTGAAAATCTTTCATTGGATCGAATTAAGGCGATGAGTAATAAAAGTATCAACCAATTCATTGATAATTACGTCAACATGATAAAAAAGCATAATTTTGGAATGGAGTCTGCAGCACAGTGACTTCACCACCAAAGGTATTAGCTGTAAAAGGTCAAAAAACCAGTTTCACAGGCAACAAATGCTGAAAGGGATAGTCAAGTTACTTATACTGTCTTTATCGGCGCCGATGGAAGTAAACTTTCACGTATTTTTATATATCCACAAAGTGCACAACAAGGAAAACGCTGCCTAATCATTGTGGATCCTCTTACAGAAAAATAAATCGCAAATGGCGGTCCAGAAAATAACCGTTGTTTTTTTACAGAAAAATATTGGATAACAAATGCTGTTTTCCCAGAAGTTCTGCAGCATTTTCAGCATTATACCCGTTGTAATCTCAAAAACAAAGTTTTGTTATTGATGAACAATCATGCGACACATTTTTGCATAGAGGCGTTGATGTTGGCTAAAGCCAATGGGATCGAACTTTTGACATTTCCACCGCACCTTACAAACAGCCCCCGGACGTCTCTTTACATGCACCTTTTAAAATTGCAATGTCGTAGGCCGAAAATAATGTACTTAGTATTATGAAAACTGCTATCAGTATTAAAGATTTGACAGCGATTGTGAATGCAGCTTATAATGCCACGTTTTTAAAAGATGAAGTCAAAAATACCTTCGATGTAGTAGGCCTATGGAAACCGAATAGACTTGCTTTTAAAGATATTCTTCTTGAAACTACTAAAAATACCAAAAATACCACAACTACCGAAATTATTGCACCTATCGAAAATAAGCCAACTACCAAAAATGCCGATCGTACTCCTTCAACAAATAACGTGAGCTCCCAATTATAAAAAATTCGTCCATTAACGCCTTGCCAATCAAAAGTTATTAGAAGAAAAGTGAAAAGAAGCATACATCTGACCAGCTCTCCTCCTACCTTGCTTGACTGACCTTCAGAAGAAAAAAAATGAAGAAATACGTCAAGTGGCTGCTAACTGGAGATAAATTAATTTCACAATTCGAAAAAACTAACTTTTACACTAAAGATTTTCAAGGAAATGCATTTCATTGCGAAGAAAATGGTCAAATTTGAACACGTTGAAAATTAATACCTCAGTCCCTCACGGACCAACTGGTCCCAAAATCTAATCAGCTCTGAGGACAGATGATCTGAATCTATGGTGAAAATTACGATGGATCTTGCTGATATCTCAATTCATCACAGTTCAACCGAACGATCTTCCAATTTGAAGCAACAATGTGTAAAATCCCACCATCTTCGCTCTATAACGACATCGAACTATCGACAAAATGCTGAAAAGCTGATTGGAAGAAAGAATATATTAAGTACAAAAAAGGTATGTACAATTATGCGTCAAATGAATGAAATATACGCGAACACTTCAGTGGTTAACTTTGCATTCAAAAGTTGAACATAAGTTAAACTTATGAAATAAACTTGCAACCAACTCTGAATTATCAAATAAATCCACACTGATGGTCAGCAAAGGTTTATATGTATATCAGTAGCCCTCCATCCTGTTTGGAGCTAGCGTTGGAATGTGTATATGTATAGTCCTGACAGAGCTATTTGGTAGCAGGCAGTTTGTAATGGTATTTGGTAACAGAGACAGATTTAATGGAATCAACGGTGATTGACTGTTGCCCTACCCTCATCTTAATTTATATTTTGTTAACGAGTCAATATTGTTCCATTTTGATGGATGTCCCGGAGTGTAGTCGTTTGGAACCTAAACTGGCGTCTGCTTATTCTGCGGAATTTGCTTGTATATTGACAAAAACAAGAGTAAACTTACTGCTTACCAATGACGGAAGTTCTTGAATTGAGTTACAGCTGTGGAAAAGTATTCTCCTGATTATTTTTCATTGTTTGCCGATTTCCCCACCTTACTCGATGAAACACTCACTCAAGAAAAAAGAAAAAAGCCAATTGATATACTTTACATCCCATAACACCCACATAAACTTGCACACACACTCAGTCCCAACACACGCTAAACCAACCACATTATCCACATACCTTTCTACACCAACTCGCTCCAACCAGCGAATAAAAGAAAATACACTAATCCACATACGAATGTAGGCACTATGTAGGCAAGCAGGCAGGCAGGCAGGTATACGCGAGCCAAGTGGGCGCAGTAAAGAGTGTCATCGTTCAACAAATAAATTTACTCCACGAGAACACCTTGACAAGAAAAATAGAGAATCGAGCTCGTACAAAAACCTTTCGTTTTACCAAACAGATGCTCCTAATTGGAAAACTTTAATGAAAATATCGTTTTCTTTCCCTTTCACTATACTTTTTTTTCTCCTTCTATGGTCCAATCCTTGAGCCATTTTTCTCGTCTAGCACACCGGGTACCCAACTACCCATTACCTAGCAGGCAACATGAACGTACCAACAAAACTACTACCTATATCAGACGACTTGAAAGATTGTCACATTGTAGAAATATATTCAAGATTAATATTCCTTTCTCGACACGAGCCGGCCAAAATACATGATAAATGTACATCGGTGACTTACCGAACGGGCAAACATCTCATACTAAAATAATACCTACTCGTAGTTTGTCTGCATAAAAAATAAAAAAAAGGGTTGAAAAAAATTAAGATATCGTTATAATTCGAATAGAGATATACACAGCCAGAATACGAATATTATCAAACGATGAAGATGTGGTTGGTAGAAGGAAAAAATTCAAGAACGAGGATCAGCTGCTGTTATTCAATGTGCAGCATAGTAACTTCGAAACCTTATCCTCGAACGATATTTTCTTTTATAAAATTCCCTAGCTTTTGCATACAATGCATTACCTACACTTGTGTATTATTACAATTGAGTAGGGAAAAAAATATTCCGGTAAAGCGATAATAATGAAAATAACGTCTTCATAATCCTTGAAAACGAAAACAATACCATTACACTGGTTATATCACAATCACGTAAACAATACTACAAATATACCAACGTGTAATTGAAATACCAAGAGAAAATCCTTTCAAATTAAATATAGGTATAGCTACGTAGACGTAGGTAGGTAGGTACATAGCTGTTCTAGGTGAATTAAACAATATTTAAAGATTTGTTTTCTCGACGACGACGACAATTGCAATAAAAGATGAAAGTACGCAAACCCCTTGCATCCTGCAAAGAAAGTACTACCTGTACCTACAATTATTATAGATAGCATAACACTTCATACACATACAACTTCTTCCTTCCATACTGTGCTAAATTCTTACACATTCATACTACAGCTCCAACTAGTATAACAAGTGACTTATTACACCCATTACAGTAACACTACACTCATGACCGTTCGTTAGTATTTCTAAAATTTCAAATTGCTTATTACGAGGGTCGAGTATGCGTAAAATTTTACGCTATTGTGTCTAAAGTCGAGCTTTGAAATTATGATAAATTTTCGCAACACCAATTTATTCGCATAGAATGTAACACAACGACCACTACAACCAAGCTCGTAGATTTGATGTGTGTTTGCACGTACATATGCATGTAAATCTATCTCCACGTATCAGAGATATGCTCCATTTAATCAGTTACCCATTTGTCATCGATGTCATAATTTTATCGAGGAAGAAATAAACGTACGAAATAATTTTTTCTTTTTTGCCAGTTGGCAAAAAAAAAAACACAACGTATACGATCCACTGCTGTACAATATAAGAACCTAGAATTGATGTTTTTTGAGATGAAACGTTATAAGGATCATGGCTGATACGAGATTAAAATAAGAAACGAGGACATTGTTAAATGAAATTAGTCCGAGCTACGGTTCCAGAAGGGATTTAACGTCGTCGTAGTCGTCGTCGTCGGTTATATGGTAATTCTGGCAAGTAGGTTGCCATTTCACTGTATCAATCTGTCGAGTGTTTTAACGTACCAATATAGTATAAGTGTATATTATTTTCGTAGTGTTTATCGAGCAGTACAATATAGCAGAAAGAGACGACGACTATAATAAATCGTCAACGAGAATACCAGATAAGTACATTTAAAAGTTGAAAGTTACACCCGGAACGTGGAAAACGCGAGGATATTTTATGAATGCTTTTTTTTTTTTTTTTTTAACAAAGTGTAACTTTCCGCCCCATTAAATATTTATCGAGAGAAGTTTTAGGAAAAAAAAAAAAAAAAGTCAGTTTAACGTGTCAGGCTCTAAGCAACGAGTGAAATGGTTTAAAAATAATTTAGTCTCGAGTTATTGTATTTGAATAGTCAAAGACGAAGCATTTGTTAGGTAGAAACAGGTATCCCCTTTTTTGTTTTGTCTCTTCAAATGTGTTCGTTTTCCTTGTTCTTTTGTTTAATATTCAATGCTGGTACAATTTTTTGATTCATTCGACCATATTAGTGACCAAGTGGAGAGACGAGATATCTCATTCATCGACGCAAGTGAGAGATGTTTGGAAGATATTTCAAGATAGGCAAATTTTATGTACAACCAAATGTGCAGCAAAATTTGCCTACTACAAGGCTCATCGTTTTAAACCACAATCGAAGCAAAGAGGGTAATGAGGCAGTATAATCTTCTATTGCTCAAATCGTGGTTCAGAATGGTGGGCCTTGAAGTAAGGCAACTTTTGCCGCATATTTGTTACACTTAAAATTTACAAATCTCGAATATTTGATGGGGCTTATGAAATTCAAACAAATGCTGCATCTTTAATAAAGAAGATAAGCACAATGAGTAAATGACAAATTATGAAGAAAAAATTGTTGTACACAAGATTCGCTACTTAAATTGCTGACTGGATCGAAATTTTGAAATTGCTCATTTGTTATATTTTTATATGCCTGTAGAGCGCTACATGTGGAGAAAGGGGGCAGGCTTTCAGCTCGGGACACACTTGGGTGCGTTGAATTTTGTTGGGGGGGGGGGGGGGATCACAATTATGTGACGAAATAACTTCGAAAGGATATGGTGAAAATTTCAGCCCTAAAATCAATTTTTTAAACTAGCAAATTTCCCTCAAAGTTCAAAAACTTTCAAAAATTTTTAAAAACTTGAATGAAACATTTTTTTTTTTTTGAAATTTTTTCCAAAAATAGAATTATTACACATATTTGAACTCAAAACAATCAGTGTTGGAAAATTTTTGCCATTTTCCCTTTCTTCAAAGGTTTTTAAAAAATGTAATTTTTTGCCTTTTTTTACAATTCTCTGAAAAATTAGGAAGAAAATATTTTTTTTGAGAACAGCCTCTCTGAAATGAATTTTGGACATCAATTTCAGATGATTAAGCGGAATATTTCAATTCTATACCCCACAGACGATTTTTCAGGGTCACTCAAAAAATTTTTTTTTTCATGTACTTTAAAATAAATTTTTGAAAAATTGAAAAAATGTTTTTTCGAAAACATCCCAGGACAGGGGACACAGTTCATCTAATTTAGACCCTCAAAGACAATATACCGCATTTTTGTGTGCTGGAATACCAATTAAGAACCCTTGAAAAGGGCAAAAAGAGGGAAAATAGATCTTAAAGATACGAAAAAAAGTGTATTCGGTTCATTTAAATACAAACTTACTGGAAAATTTTTTTAAATATGTGAAAAAACAATAAAATCTCATTCTGCAAGCACCTCTGAAAAATCATCTATGGGGAATATAAAATTGAAATGTTGCGCTTAATTGTTTGAAACTGATGTCCTAAATCCACTTCAGGGTGGCAGAAGAGGGGGCGTTTCTCACAAAATTTTTTTCAAAAAATCGTGAAAAACGCAAAGTGACATTTTTTAATATCCATGAAAAAAGAGAACATTACAAAAATTTTCCATGAATGGTAATTTTTATTTAAAACTTGCATAATAATAATTCCATTTTCGAAAATAATTTTTTATTCGATTTTTAGAAAATTTTCAAATATAAAGTGTGTTTTGTAAGTTTGAAAAATTTGAGTTGGAGGGCTGAAATTTTACCACATTCTTTTGAGGTCAGTTTGCAACTATTGTGACTCCACTGTTTACAGGTTTCCAAAAAAAGCAAAATTCAGCCTACCCTAGTACACACCCATGCTAATGCCTTTCTCAACTCAATGACGTCTGTGGCAGGTTAAAAACCATAAACATGGGTATTTTACTGGAGAAAAACTTGAAACAAGTGAATAAAGAAGTCAACAACTAACAAAAAATTAATTACAAAATTGGAAAGTATGACAAAACAAAAAAATGTTCAAGTTTTAAGACAGATAACTTCAGATTTAAAAAATAAAATCACCCAATAGAAACATAATCCAGGTTAAAATGATTGTGGCAAAAATTTTCATCTTGAATTTTTCTCTATAAATGAAGTCCTGGAAAGAAAAACGCTTTAAAACTTGAAAAACATTTTAAAAAAACGTACAACTAATAATTTCTAAATCTAAAAGATACAACGTCCTTGAAACTTTTATCAAGTTCGTTCGACCTCATTCTGCAACTATTGCTCCCCTATTACGTGAGAATTTTCTAGAGGAAAAAATTTAAAACCGACATAGTACCCTACCCCAACACGTACATCTCTCCATCGATAGGTCAATTTCGTACTTTAAATTTCCATCGAGCCAACGTCAACGCTATATTATTGCCTACCCCAGTAAAGATAGGCATATTGAGCAAACGGTGATGTAAGTAGGGTACAGGAGGAGGAGGAAAAAAAAACGAAAAATATCTAGCTAAAAAGTCGACCGGATGGTTATTTCCCAAAGGTACTCGATTGGCTAAAATGTCGTCGTTGCTACATAACTACACAGACCTACCTGGCTGCCTACCTACGCGTTGATAAAATATAAAGAATATACCTAAAGGCTAACTTACTAAGGTATCGTGATCTCTTGGGATGATGACTGAGCTTTCTGTTTCTCTTTCATTGGAATAGATATGTTAACCAAAATACAGGCGGAAAAGGATCAACCGTATACTTCCTAGTAGCATGGTTCAAACGTTAAAGGACCAAACATACAGTAATAAAATGAAGTAAAATAAAAATTAGGAATACCAAAGTCATCGCTGAGTTATTGATATGTATAAGAACCAATTGGTACCTCATAATTGACAATTTTTTTCCACCCAAAGAACCATAAATTTTATTTATACGAACGTTTAAAATGACATAAAAATCCTGTAGGCTACATCATTCGTAGGTGTTCCATTCTTTCGGTGATTACTACAAAAAAAAAAAATTATACAAAAAAAAACAAACTTTCGAGAACGTCGAATGAAATAAAATGAAGAGTTTAGGGCGTTTCTGTGGCTAACTTATTACCAATAATAATACCTAAGTATGTGAATTTTTTCCTCGTCACAGAATAGATTTACCTGTTTTATTTTTTTTTTTATTCGTATTTTTAAAATAAAACATATAAATGAAACGAAGTTTTAAAACTGTTTTCCAACAAATCGTGTTGTAAAGTTTTTTTTTTTTTTTTTTTTTTTTTTTCGGTTAAAATATGAATTTTCCATTGAGACAAGAGGTAAATAAAACAGTAAAAAAGTTTTTCGACTTTGTTTTTACAGTAATATACCTAGCTATACCTACTCTTTATTTGTAACTTCAGCGTTTTGTTTTCGTTGGTGGTTTTTTTTTTTTTTTTTTTTTTTTTTTTTTTTTTTTTTTTTTTTTTTTTTTTGGTCGTTCGTCGTCTCTTTTTTTCCTACACCACCCTTGATAGGTGATAGGGCGGTGAAGTAATGTGGTTATTATTTAAAGCGTTCGAAGTCGTTGGAAAAAAAATTCAAATAAATCCTCGCCTGCTAAGTCAAATTGGATTTATGTTTTCATAAGGTATTTGCAGTTAACTTGAAATAACCATCGTGGCGAGGTTGGTATGTTTTTCTAACAAGCTACGACGAAATTACCTACCAATCGACGAGTAGAAAAATTTTACGTCGCGAAATTAGGCTACCGGCTGGTGTGTATTGTGTACCTATCGTTGAAAAACTTTTCGCTCGAAACGAGTTTGAGAAATTGGATAATATTTTGTTCACATTTAAATCCACATATTTCTCAATTTTTAATACTTTTTTAAACTTATACTTTACAAGAGGTTAATAAGTTTATTATTTTCATAAGGATAGGGTTCATCGAATGTGGATATTCCTTATTGGCACACGGCTCAAACCAAAAGCTCTGATCACAGCAGCTTCAGGTATAGCAAATGGGTATCTATGGTTTCAATTTCAACTATTTTCTTCACTAAGCAAGACCGGTGAAAAACGACAAAAAATTATCAATCAATCAAATTTTTCCATTGCAAAAACTGCTGATCACGTGTTTCTTGAATATCGCGTTTTGCAGGAAGCGACGAAGCAATGATCGCTGGATCAAAAAATCAAAAGAAAATCCTTGACTTTTGGCAATACATAACTGCTGAGAAAATGATGAAAAACGACGCTGTGCCGGGGTTCGAATGAAAATAGCTTTATAACCGAAATTACTTCGCGAAGACGACCACTACAAAATCTCTCTTTATCGTGTACTCAAAAAAATTCTCTGACAGATTGGCTTCGTAAAGCGAAATACGTACATATTCGAGTTATGAAAAATAACCAACGCAAGTCAAAATTATTATCATACTCGTACAAGTACTGCACTGTACGTCTACGTACGTGTATCCATGTTGAAACGACAGCTTTGTAAAAAACCTCTAAAATGTCAACTTTACGTGCAAAAAGAGTTGATTCGTTGCTTAGGAAAATTATGACATTTTTGAAAAGTAGTATACCATACGCAGTGTCGTACCATCTCGTCGTTCCAACTATCTGTATATTATTTTATACGATAATTTTGAAAAACGAATACGAAACCGCGTCTTTGCGATGATTGGCATACGAAAAGCTACGTAAAAGAACGACAACTACGACTTTGACGATGACGACGACGACGACAAAATTAATCGTGAAAATATTTACCCTTATCGTTGGGCTTATTTTAATTAATATCTGCACGCGATTCCGGCGTTTGTTTATGTAGAATACTTTACCTATACTACTAACTCGATATGTGCATATTTGTATAGAGAAGTAGCTCGCGATATTTTCTCTTTACCTTGTCACCATGATTATTATTTATATTGCGAATTTTTAGCCATAGTTCAATTCACAGAAGGTGGCTTTGTTTTCACTGACATGTGAAAAGGTTAAGTGAAAGGGAAAAAGTCACCATTATATCTACTCGATCGTTACACTACTCCGATAAAAATAGAATAACATCTCAAGATGAAGTTTTGAAATATTTTCGAAGACAGCAAGCTTTCATCAATTCATTTTTTAAAAAATTTTACATACTGATCAGGCAAAAAAAAAACAAAAACAAAAAACAGAATAGCGGAATCTATTGACGAAGTAATGTATACCGCAACAATCAAAACTAGTGATCGCAACGATATATTAAAAAAATATCGAAAAATATCAATATTTAAAGTATGCCGCAGTAAATGTTAGAATCTGAAAGCTAAGCAAAGAACCAAAAAGAAAAAAAATCGAATAAAATTCTCTTTCGGCCAATTTGAGGTAATGCCCTCCTCTTACCAGAAAGAATTCGAAAAATAATGTGCCTGAATCAAAATTTGAAGTTTGTAGCGATTACGATAAATATTAATTTATATTGATGGATATTAATTCCTAGTTTTTAATTCAAGTTTATTAAGAATAACAATTGAATTTTTTCCACAATGAACTGTAATCTCTTCATAAGCATCGATATTTATCTATATTTGAGAATATCGTATCAAAAATATCGATATTTAAAAATGCATCGATATACGATCCCTAATCGAAACTGAATCTATACTAAACCTAAATGAGACCGTACAAGAATCAATCAAAATCTTTGAAATACGAAAGACTAATGTTAACAACCATGATTAAGACAAATCTCAATTATCAATTTTAAAGTTCCGATGCGATTTTCCAATCAACAGTGAAAAAAATAAAATAAAACCAGATTGACCGTATAAACGAAACAAAGATACCAAAAAGATTAGAATTTCCAACAATACATACAAAATTAATAAATTTCATATCAACTTGATTCATCGTTTCGCGATTCATAATCAATAGTAAAAATCACACTTTAAATTGAAATAATTCTTCCAATAATTTAGTTGATCGAATATATACCACCGTATCATATAATTTTGTTCGACTTCACCCTTAGGAATGATGTTGGCACAGATCTACGACAGTCATTAAGTTCAAACGTATCTCGAATATCTATTAGGTGCAACATAAATTTTTCAGCAAGTACATGATTTAAATTCAAAAAAATAAATAAATAAATAAAGGACACCCTACTAATGGTAATTGAATTTTTCATCACTCACCATATTTTTAAACTGCAAAACCCCGTTGTGAAAAATATTTTCATAACACCACAATTTCAACAACGCGAATAATAAGTCGAGAAAAAAATCACTGCCGAAAATGATGAAATCGACCAAAGAAAAAAATCGGACGAAATTACGTATTTCCAGAGAAAAATCCGCACGAAGTAAAATAAGTCGTGACTATAACGCTTACAAACTCATACTACCCGAAAGAACGCAATGATAACGCAGCGACGCCGTCTAACCATTACTTACCCCTAAAACGAGGGTGGTTTTGAACGCGATTTGATAAAACAGCAGATGGATTACCACCGGACGTAGAATTCCAAAACGCATCGTTGAAGTCTTCTGTTTTTACATGCACGTGATACCTATTTTTACCTGTGAAATAATTACAATTTAGCACTAAATAATAACTTATTTTAATCTTAATAAAATAAATCAAACTGTGAAATTGTACCTCGATTAGTGAGATAACAGTATGGAAATTTGGTACCGCTTAGTGCATGGCAAAACACGTTGTCGAATTACTCAGCATATAATGAACTGGCAAACAGTTTCTATCTATGAAAAGATGTCAAATTAATCCCAAATATCTACTCACTTAAATAGGATTGACGTATGAAGAAGTACTAAACCTTGGATTTACAACGACAAACACATGGCGATATTCTTCGGATTTTAAATCAACATTCAATCAGTTTTCAGCTACTAGAAATGAACAATGTTAATATAACGTGACCATTCCTTCAAATAAAGTGATTAATAATTACCAACTCTTTGTACAATAACATGATGAAACTTCAACAAGACCAGAAATCAGAGCCATGAACCATACATAAAATTACGAACCACAAAATTTCGTAACGAGGATGGATTTGAAAGCAATAGTGATTTCGACATTGTCGAGACATGAGCGGCCAGCGGCCGATCGTCACCTAATCATATAACAAACATCGAATTTATGGAACCTTATGACACAAATTCGACATCGATAAATAGGATAAAGTTGAGTGAACGTATCGTAATCCAAAATCAAGAATAAATATTCAATACATGAATAATAATAAAATACTTACCAGAGTAAATTTTCAAACGCCATGGAAAAACTTTCATTACTTTAAAATTGAAAATTTCGTCAAGTGCCGGCAAAACACAGCAGCTGACACAATGCGATGTTGTCAAACCAATAGCGAATGAAGTAACCCGTTAGGCAACCCTGAACTTCGAAAAAGACACGGAACCAAATTTTATATAATTTCGATTTTTCTTTGAAAACGACATAGTTTAGATTAATAAATAAATTTATAGTTTGATTTGAACTATTTTATTTTTAAATTTATCTTATTGAAGCTTCAAATTGAAAAAACAAATACTAAAAATTAATATTTCAAACGAAGAAAATGTCGGTCAATCGAAAAATTACCGTCAAGAGTTTGGCAACATTGTCACAATGTTTTTTTTTTAATTTTATTGATAAGCTTTAGCTTGTGATAACGTATGGATAAAATAAAAATTTATAATTTAGTCTTTTTACATTTGAAAAAATGAAAAAATAATAACTTAAATGTAAAAATTATAAGTATCAATATGTTTGCGAATAAATCCACGTCGGGAAAAACTATACCTAAAACAGCGAATACTCAAAAGTACAAAACCAAGTTTAAGAAATTGAAAAAATATATGTTATTTATGGTATATGTAAGTATGTTTTCGATTATATTAATGACAATATTTTATTTCATTATACAATTGATGTTTTTAATATACAGGAAAATTCTGCTCTTTGTGATCAAATTACTTATTTGCAAGAGAAAATCCTTTACACCAAAGAAGAAAATAACTTTCTCGCTAGAAAATTGAAGCACTTGGAATTCATTAGGAATGCTTCCGGTATAGCAATTATTTCGAAAATGAAACCCGTATTGAACTAAATTTTAATATTACTTTTATTCCAGGTTGCGATATTACTAACGTAGATAACATCGTAAAAAAATTACCAACTAAAAGAAAAATTCAAATTAGTCCCATCCAAGATGCAGGTGTTTATTGTTGATTTTACTCAAATTATGTTGTTAAATTTATATTCATTGTTAATCCCATGAATTATTTTTGTGCCTTTTTAGATACACCTAAACAAACGCTAAAAGTAAAGAAACCAATTAAAAGTGTGAAGAAGAAACAAACATTAACGGTCTCAGAAGATGCTTGCGGTCAATTAATATTTCCTATAACTTTGAATGACCTTACAGTTCATTCTTTAGGAGAAGTATGTTGTCGTGTATTAAAATTATTGGGTATTTATGCACGAATATACAAACAGTTTCATTTTTTATAGATTGTAACTGATCGTTCTACTTATCACACTGAAGATATTATTTATCCTGCGGGTTATGTTGCTACGAAAGTTTACGGCAGTGTTCACAATCCGAGAATGAAATGTTCCTATACTTGTAAAATTATTGATGGTGGTTTATATCCTAAGTAATAACTTATTATGTTTCTAATTTCGATTATTTTTTACCATACTAATTTGTCAATTGTTCAACAGATTTGAAATTTTATCTGAGGATGGTCTAGTGTTTACTGGAACTACACCAGATGAATGCCATAAAAAACTCTTGTCTTTAATCAATAATAATTATTCAGCCAAAGTGGTAAACGATACTATAAATCGAGGAGCTGATTTTTTCGGTCTAGCTAACCCTAGCGTGCATTACCTTATTCTTTCTTTACCTGGTATTCCTAAATGTGGTAAATATAGCTTCAAAAAATTCAACGTAAGTGTTTTAGTTTAAACTGATTGAATTTTTCAAAGATTTATTCATGTTAAGAATTGTTTTTGTTGATAAATTTAGGAAAGAATCAACATTCAAGATGATGTTTTAGTGAAGGATGATGTAGAAGCTTGTGTAAACTACAACGCATTGTTGAAAGTTCTACCGGAATCCTTCAATCGTGACCCGTTCGGTAGCTCATGGTTACCCGGATGAAAGCAGATGAATAATTTTTTGTGAAGATAAATTTATTGAGTGAGAAAAAACAACGTTGCAATTTGGAACTTTATTAGTGTTTCATTTTCAAAACTAGGCGCAAGATTTATTTCTCAATTTTCCATAATCTTGTAATCTTGACATTTTTGATTTATTAGATCAATTTTTTACATATTTCTGTTTAAATTTTTTCGCCAATGCGGTACAGCTCTAAAAACGTTAAAAGACTTAATTGTTATCTAATGACGATTATTCTACCAAATGATGAATTTGAAAAAATAACTCACAAACGTGAAATGTTCGTTATATCGCTAGGTTTCGGAAATATTTCTACGTTGACGGATTCATCGTCATTTTTGAAAGTTTTTCTTCTCCATTCTACAGTTGATGTGAACAGCCTGGATGGGTCCCTTTGAACGTTTAGCGATTTTCGGTACTTTGATACTAATTTTTGAAGAAATACTTGTTGTTCATTTCTCTTCTCTTCTATGCGTCTACGCCTGTCTTGAAGTTTTTCTATGATTTCTTCATCTTTACGCCTAATTTATAAATTACTGAATTGAATTATAAAATTGAAATGAAAAATTATCTATGTGACTGAAAAGAAAACCTGAAAAGGGGAAGCATTTTGTGAGCAGTTTTTTTTTTCAGTTTGATTTTTTTATTTTCCTCTACGATTCTAGCTATCCACATAGCTTTTTGAATCTGAATTTTTTCGCTTTTATGCTCCATAATTATTTTCTTCTTTTTTTCCTTGAGAAAAAGAAAGTTAATGCCCGTTAACCAGTTTGTTTTTCTTCAAAGTTGAAACTACCTTTACAAATATACAAACTTGAATTAATTTTTGAATTTTGGCTTTTTCGGCTGTTTCTCTTGATTTTACTAATTTAATTCTTTCTTCGTTTTGTTTGATCTCTTCTTTATATAGCTAAATTTTAATTTTATGTTAATTTTAGAAAATTTGTGATATGTACAAGTTTTTCATGGAAACTTCGTTCGGCTCACGTCAGTAGATAAGGAACTGGATCTACGCAGAATATTTTAACAATTACAAGAAAAACCTCAATTCTTACTTTCCATTTCTCTATTTTTATTTTCAAATCTTTTTGTTTCCTTTGTGCGTCTTGCATTGAGCGATTCGTATCACTCGATATAGTAGATGCTGTTTGTGGCCTGCTTTTATCGTTATTTTCTTTTTTCTTCATGTTCCAAAATTTCAAAGCTCTCTGTTGTAATGATTTCAACTTTTGATACTCTTTGTACCATTTATCATGCTGTATTATCTCTTCTTCACTGATATCTGTACAATATTCAGTATTTTACTCACTCATAAAAAAAAAAAAACATCGTGATTCCTCACTTCAAAAAAATAATATCCATTGAAATACTGGACATACCTGGGAAATTGTATCTCAGCAAATGAACTACGCTTTGAAGATTATGTTTTTTGCTCAAATTGATGAACACGCTGTGATCATTATCATCCCAACCTCCTGTATGTCCGTATTTTCTGACGTAATTGTTGAAATTTCTAACGTCCTGAAAAATTATTTTTCCGAATAAATCAACAATGCTGATTCAGAATGAAATATAAGATTAAGTCGTGTATCATATTATAATTAATTTAACTCTGAAATATTTTTCTTTCATTCTTACTTGAAAAATATTTTCATCTGCTAGAATAATTAGTTTTTCCTCATTCATCGGAAGAGTTTCTTCTTTTTTATTCAGTGATAGAAAAAATTTACATAATTCTTCTATTTCTGCATCCATATTAAATATTGTACGTTACGTTGGTATTTTTTCCTTCTTATTTTACGACTCAGTAATTTACCATAATCTGACAGATGAGATTAAAATACGTTGCTATAGTTTCAAAATAGTATAAGCCCTCGATATGAGTAAGAGTGCAGGGTATTTGAACGTAGTTACTACGAGGGTTAAAATAAATAGCGTTATCCGATAAGAATAATTCAAAATACATATTGTAAGTGAAATTGTTGGACGTGTTAACTATACTTGCAATAATTTACATTCGCGGTTGTGCATGACTGCGATCATTTTGTAGTATGGTATTAATTTACATATATTGATTTGAAGTTTAATGAAATTCCATTCCATGAGTGACAAACAGCCGAAAAATTGAAATGTTTGAAATGTTTTTAACACGTATTTCGAAGCAATGTTTTTGTTTGCTGGTTCTTGAAAAAATCACCATTATAATTATAATTGTGGAAATTTTTCAAATTCAAATTAATCTTTCTAATTGCATGCTTAGCTGCATATGTGGACTTGGATAAATTTTTATTTTAAAAAATAAGCATTCAAAGATGGCAACTAATGAAATTTTTTTTTTGTTAAAATCCACAATTAAACATATAATTTTACTTATTCAAGTTTTTACGATACAGTTTAATAAATAAATTCAACAAAGATTCAATTTTGGGTGCCATCATTTGCCTTTGCACTTTTCATAACACTCCTGTATCTTGCGGATCATTTCCTTTGTCTTTTCATCCATTTTGCCGTTATCCTGTAGAAATGTTTTCAGGATTAAAGACTTTAATGAATTATTTGATGAACATTACCATTAATGATTAAATGAGACCGTAATTGGTGTTTGTGAAATGTGATTACCGTATTAAAAATTATTGATCAATGTATACTTACGCAGCTATTTCGTCGTTTTCCAGAATCGTTGAAGTCTTTGCGGTAGTCATCGTCATTATTGGAAAACTAAAAAAATACATGATACAGTATTCAAGTCAATGATACAATAAGAAGTGAAATAAATAAATTAGAAACGAATCAAAAACACCGTGAATTGCAATTTCTCAAATAATTCATACGAATACCTGACTGAATATTTACCTGAGACATTTTCCGGCGAAACAGTTGGTTGAGCTGTAATTTGAACCTAGACAAAATTGAACTAATGCGATTGATTGAAAGTACTCTCGTTACAAATTCTTGTTTTTATATAGGTAAGTGTCAATAGTTTAAAATTACGAAAATTTTAAGTTTTACAAATATTCATAAATGTTGATCAATTTTAGGTAAACAAAAGTATTCAACTTTCTTGTTTGTCAAAACTTGGGAATTTGTCATGCAAATCTATCTATCTCGTCATTTCAGATCGTAGGATCATTCTGTTGCAAAACATATAAGTATGTAACATGATCAAAATAATCATGTCATTTCGATAAGTTTTTCAACTCGAACATTTCCATTTTATTCAAATGTTTCCTGAATTTACTCATCTGTCAAATTTAGTTGATAAACGTTACTAGTATCCCAGAAACGTTGAGAAATTTATGAAAATTCAAATGATATTGTTTATAACATGTTTGATCTATTTTCGTTTAAAGTCTTAATTTTTACTTAAAAGATGAGAGTTGTGCTTTCATGTAAACTTATATTTGTGAATCAAAATCACTCAACGTAAAGGCTCTGGTGTGGTAAGGGTGTCATTTGGTTTTAGGTGGAATTTTGACAACATTTTTATGCCATTCGACTTGACTATCTTGAAGATGATTTAAGAACGTAAGAAAGAATTTTTAACACAACCCCCGGAGGCATGGACTTCAGAATACGTGATTTCCAAATTGAAAATTTTATCTTTTCGAGATTTCAACCAATTTTCTTCAAATTTGGCACGTACCCAGGTACAGGTGCTACATAAAATGTGACTTGAACTTTATCAGCTGAAAATTTTACCCAATCCTACGGGCACCCATTCTAGTTGATTAAGATAGTTTTCCTGGAATTTCCATTCGGACAGTCCAAAAATGAATTTTTTTATCATTTAGCAGATATTTTAATATCGGCATAAAAAACTTTTTTCAACTGTCCAGCTGGAAATTTCAGAAAAACTACTTTAATCTGTTAGAATTGGTATCAATAGGCTAGGATAAAGTTTTCAACTGCTGAAGTTCATATCCCGACGTTTAGGAGCATTTCAAAAATCCTGGAGAAATAAATTCTTCACTGGAAGCTCCACAATGCTTGGGAAATTTGATACATTGAATCGCGTGCTCTAGATTAGATAGCGAACAAGTTTTTGTTAAATAAATGTCTCAAATCATTCCATTTTTCTAATTTTTAATATCCTGACGAAAACGAACACTTTCTGGAGCCTCCATTGCCTAGAAAATATGATAGATCGATTCGCGTGATCAATACTAAATAATAACCCAATTTTCTCCGTTATTACTTTAATAGATCATATTTCATGAAATATTTCATTTTTGTTGTATTCATCAGTTATACAGTTTGTATAAATTTTCAAAAATTCGCCAAAAATCCAAAAATGAAATTTTGCCAGCCGTTGAAAATTTGGTTCCGGTTTTTTTTTTGACATGCTCTTTCTATCTTGCTAAGATTCATTCAAATCAGAGCTGGATAATTGAGAAGGCTCCCTTGTAAATATTTTACGCTTTCCTCCTATTTGAATCACTTCCCCATGAATGATATAGAAATAATTATTCCAGAGGAAGGGAAACGTTATTTAGTACGTACTTCGTTGTTAAAGAATAATAAATATGATAGAGCACTTTTACTCTTGAATCGTGGTTACATAATAAATGGGTACAAAAAGGTATCCACATAAGTAATTTCTTGCATTGAATTAAGACGCCATCATTATTAAGCCGAAGACGAAGTTGGTCAAAGAAAGTATTTGCAAACAATCAAGCTATACCTATATTTTCAAATGCTTAGCAAACAGATCAACGTAGCCACCCTAAACCGGCTGACAATTACAAAACGTTCATCGTATGAGGTAGAACTATGCTACCACTACCGGTACTAAAAATGTATCATGACGGCTAAAGGATTACTATCAGTAAATAAATATAAAATCGAGGATGAGCCGGTAACCGTTCTTCAATATAAAACTAGTACAGTCCATATTCTCGGTACTAGTCATTTAAATCCTCGTTACGTCGTCATTGTTAAAGAACTAATTCAATCCGTTAATCCCCAAGTTGTCGGCGTAGAACTGTGCAGAACACGACTTGGACATAAAAATGGCATGAGATCTCGTAAATCGGTTAAACCATCATCGGAATTCAGTTTTGAAAAAATACCGCCCGAATTACTAGTGCCAGCTGTTGGAGAAAAACTGCGTCTTATGTACGTGTACGGCTCCGTATTATACGAAGAATCCAAAGAATTTCGACTGAGCTTGTTACATTATAAACGTATGAAAACTTACAAACTAAGAAAACCAACTCAAGCTGGCATGTATTCCATCGGAGCTGAATTACTTACACCTTTTAAAAATCTAGTATGGCATGCTGACAACTTGGAATCTAAATATCTAAGCAATTCTATCACCAAATATAAGATCCTTTTATTAGACAGACCGGTGGAAGAAACTTTCGCTGCGATGGCCAACGTTTTAACTCCAAATCAAAAGGAATTGATTAAGTATTACAAAAATTATTTTGAAACGGAATTTTTATCAACGAGTAATTACAAAAGAACTTTGATGCATAGGTTATGGTTCAGTAATCCGAATCTACGTTTAATTTTTGTTAGGAATAGGGACGAGTATATGGCTCGAACCATTGTTCGTGCAATTAAAACCGATAAAAAAGATAACCTCGTATGTATCGTTGGTAAAACTCATATACCAGGTTTGATAGAACTTCTAACGCATTTACTAACTGTTTCGTGACCAATAAACAGATACAAATTTCCAATTATGTTTTCATAATATCCTAAGAATACTTACTTTAAGAAAGATAGGGACTAATTAGGTAAGTAAGGTACATAGATACGTACTCAACGATAATCATCGACCTTTTTTAATATTAAAAATGACGGATTTTGAAGTGGAGAATTCAGGTACACAATTTTTTCAGTATCAGTGCGCATGCTCACAAAATGCAATGTGATGAAGTGTCCTAATGCAAATGAAAATAAATGAATGCGAATGATCAAATTTTACGCATGTGAACTGATACCACAAAAATTGTGTACCTGAATTCTCGACTTCAAAACCAATGAATAGAATTAAAAGTCCATGTTATATATATGGTTGATGACGATAATACAAGATGATTCAGCTTCGTTCCGCAATATCTCACCAGAAAGTAGCCCTGCACTAATTGCATCAAATGCTGAATTGTTTAGAAAAAAACGTCAAAACGCCCATTCCTTATCATTACCTACTTGGTACTTTAAATCAAATCCACGGAGTACAGATAGATGATTTGGCTCTGTCATTGAATATTCAAAATTAATATGAAAGATTATTGGGGGGGGGGGGGCAAAAAATTTGAGCGCAAGAATCGTCCCTCACCCCACCCTACTCCACTATGTATATTTCTTATTGAAAATTCATCTTAAAGATGTGTTTGTGCTAGAAAATTGAAACTAAACATAATGTGTTGGGCCAAAAGGGGCTACATACCAGAACTTTTTCAAAACTTTTTAGCTAGTAGTTATAGAGAAATGAACAAAAGAAAATTTTAAACCATTACTAAGCAAAATCCAAAAGAAGTACATGAAGATTTTTTTATAAAATGCGTGTCTCTGACATCGTGAGATAGGTTTGTAACTGCAAAAATCAAATCCAGAAGGGCTAACGTATCGAGTAGTTGCCAAGGGTCAGCAGATGGGGTTGAAGTGTCGAAAAAATCTAAAAAAGTAGTAGATTCTGAAATGGACTAAATTTTTACAAATAGTGCTCTGTAACATCACTTTTTAATACAGCTAATGGTGTACAACGATATGCGGTTATTAGGGGTTGGCCAATAGGTTTAAAGTATTCCCCAATGCTAAAAAAATAGCTTATTTCGAAAAGAACAAAATTTCGTTCATAGCTTCATTTATACCTTACTATTACATATCTACGATTACAGACCACTTCGGGTGATTGTAAGGGGCCGACAAACCAGTTTGAAATCATCAAAATACAGCTACAAATTGAAATCTTTTCAAAAGTACAACCATAGATGATGGGATACTGAAATTTTTTATATTTTCTGCTAAGATGCACTCAAAATCGTAGATAATGAGCAATGACTTCTAGAACCCAATTTTGGGACCCAACAGCACCCTATCTCCTCGCCAATTTTAATATACAGACTTGATACGAGTCGAAATGAGCAAAAATCGACATATTGGTTCTTTTTTACCTAGAAATTGTTTTTTTTTTTTTTTTTTTTTTTTTTTTTTTTCCAAAAATTTTTTTTTTTTTTTTTTTTTTTTTTTTTTTTTTTTTTTGTGAAGGAGGGCAAGTTGTGGCAAACTTCAATTCAAGTGTCTAAAATTACATACTTTATGAAGAAACCGGCAACAAAACATTTCCATACAAATTCTTACATTCAATTCAGAGACTAAAATATGTAAAAATAACATCACAATTTAGTATTCATTTCAAATCGTGCGTGCGGAATATACTTTTAAAATCAATTTTGAAAAAGTTCAAAATGTTATTCGAATTGCTAGAAAATGTAAGCCTGAATAATTCCTTCAAGTAGATTACTTACCAAATTAAAAAAAAAAAATGTTAAATCAATACATTTACCTATTTCATCAAAAGTAAGTACATTATGCAAGTAATTTATTACGAAAGTTAAGAAATTGATTCGAAGTTTTTTTTGTGTGATTGAGTTGATGTTTAGAAACATCAAATAGCTTAAGTATACCTACAACGAATTTCATAATTTTCTCTTAAAAGATTATTGACATTGACAAACTTTCTGTTTATCTAAAAGTAAACAAACAATAAAACTATATTTGAGTTGACTATATAAAAGTGGATGCGTGAAAATGTGAAATATATACACAAGTAAGAATACTTTGTTACTGACAAGCTCAATTTACAATTACAGTTTTACAACCGAATACAAGATGACAACGGTTGGTTTATTCAGAATCTTATTCTAATTCATTGCTTGTTTATTGAGGTAATTTTATTTTACTTTTTTTTGTTTTGTCTCAGTGTAAAGAACAGTGTATTCAAAGTAGATGTATAATACAAGAAACAGAAAAAAATACACAAGATGACTTCAAAGATAGAGAAAGAAAGGATGATTGTGATGAAGGTGTTCATGTAAGATGGATTTTTTTAATTTTTTAATTAATACGTGGATATCATTCTAGAAGTATATACGTTTTGCAATAATTCATGATTCTAATTTTTAGGTTGATGAAAAACAAATAAAAGAGTTCCGTAGAATTGCACTGTGCATGCAAAAATGTTTCTCAAAAGATGGTGATGGTAAAAGCGAATGTGATGACAGATGTTAGTACACTGCCAAGGAGAATAACTCTGAAATAAAAAGAAATTTTTGAATCTCTTTAAATTATATTGAATTGTTTACAATAAATCTGAAACAATCCTGAATTCGTGCCTCGTGTCTTGTGGTCAATATTTTCTTATAATTTCAACTTATAACATTGCTTTTGCTCCTATTTGTTTTCAAGTATCGACTGCCCAGGACGGATAATACTCAAATAACACCAGGAAAAAGTTAAGACAAATTAACTCGCTACATTGAAATGATTATGAATACTAAACGAACTCCTTTTTTATATTTTTTCATAAAGTTTATAATGATTGAAAAAAATGTTCCTAGGTATCAAAAATTCCTTAAATTATGGATAATCGGATAATGATTGTTTTATTAACTATTCCGGTAGGTGTCGTTTATACTTATGGCGTTGCAATAAAACTGATAACGTTGATTGATATCATAATTGAAACAATTGGAAATCCGTTGTTGAGCTGTTTTTTGTGGGATTTTTTTGGAGTTGAAAATAATTTGTATGTTTTACAAAATTCTATTGCAATGATGATTCTTGATTCTTGCATAAAATTGAAAGCGCGTTGTAGTAAAAGTGGCCGATTTAATTAGTTATACACCAGGTGGTATCAGTACGAAGGATGACCGACATATTGAAGAACGAGATGATTTCTTTAAAAAATTATGCATCAAAACATCCCTGATGGAGCTGGTAAGTTGAATTATTTTATAGTGTAATACGCACTGAAAAATATTATAGGTACTTGTGTTATGGAAACGTTCGAGTCTGTAAATCAACGAGAATCCAACTGTCAGGTGTGAAAATATTCCTGTCACTTCGGTATCATTGTTACTTACCTCAAACAATTGACAGTACCATTCAAATTCGCATTAATTAACGAAAAATATTATTTATTATTAACATTATCATCATCAGCATTATCAACGACTATCACATACAACGCAAAACATTTCGTCAAAATGTGTTGAAGCATTATGGTAGATGTAGAGAAAACACGTGAAAATAAGTTTCAATCTTCACGTTGAGAATTTTACCAAACCGAACATTTCTCTTGATTTGGATTCATGGGATTACCTCTGAAACACTTCCAAATCTTTGAAAATTCTTCTGAATTCATTACAACGTTGTTTAGTCGTGCTGAATTCGATCTA
Organism: Ferrisia virgata; assembly: GCA_900060175.1. Classification (NCBI taxonomy): domain Eukaryota; kingdom Metazoa; phylum Arthropoda; class Insecta; order Hemiptera; family Pseudococcidae; genus Ferrisia; species Ferrisia virgata. Next base: position 23,380 of record FIZR01013937.1, on the reverse strand, counting down.
TTCCATTGATTTTTTAATACATCTCCATTACTATTTCCACAAAAAATCTGTAGAATGAGTCCACGAATTATAATTTCGAATTTATTAATTTTATCCATAGATTTATATACTTAGACGATTATACTAACACTGGAAAATCCTATGGTGAAAAGTTGTTCGTGCGTGAATTCTTCAAATTGTGTTAGCAGATTTTCTCTGCCATTTTCAAAAGTATAATTTCTATATGCAAGCAAAACGATTTTAAATCCTCCATTATCTAAAATATCTTCATTCAACGTTAAAGTATTATTAGCCTGAAATGTTCAAAGTATATACTTATTTATACTTCTTCGTTATTTTCATACTTATAGGTATATTTTTTAAATAGAATCGAACATGCCTCTTCGTGATTTCCATTCTCTACTGTGCTGTAATTTCCATAAGTATCTTTGAAACATTTAGTCTTTCGATTATACCTCTGTAAACTTTCTTCAGTCCACCAGTCTTCAATGCTTCCTTGTTCATTGTATTGTCTTCCTAAACAATTCGCGGTGCAATAAACTCGTAATTTTCCCATCTTAATCGCATAGAAGACATTTACCTAATTCGTCAAATCCACGAATCATTTCATGAGCTATCAGAAACCCAATCGATCCATAATTTAATGCTCTGAAATACGAGGTAGTAAAAAATTTCAATACGATGGGCTTATCGAAACACTAAATCGGATTACAAATTATTACGAAATCATGAATTTTACTTTAAAGCATCGCTGTAAAAATATGGTATTCGTAATATACTCGCTGGAATAGCTGTGCAAAAGAAATTTCGTCAATCAAAGAAAAAAATGAATAAAATTTTCCTCGGATTAGACCTATGTAGGTTGATACGATTATTATGAGAAATGAGCTCACTTATGGTATTTTTTTGCGGTAAATAAATTACATTCATAGATGAAAGAGATGAAATCCACCTGCAAAGAGAAATAACATTTTTAATTTCTGTCCTATAGGTACCTAAATATTCTTATCGAATTTACATTCACCTCTCTTCTGTTACATTGTTTTTTTGAGCTAGTGTTCTAAAATTATTTCTGATTTCATTTCTATTCAATGTGATTACTGTTTTGAGCATATCATCAGTTATATTTACCTGAGAAATTATTAAGCAATGTTTTACTTACTTCGTAGCTATGAATCAGATTAATTACTTAATGTACGTGATATACCTGTACATACTTTTTTGTAGTGATTATCTATGTCGAGTAACAATTTTGCTGCTTTGGTGTACGCAATTAAACATTTCATAGATGCTAATTTTTTCAAAGATCTTTCTTTAGTATGCTTGTCCATCCATAATGCTTCATCAATCATTTTTCTGAAGCTTTCTTGTACATGAACAAATATGTCGTAAATCTGAAAAATGACAATGCTTAATTCAGCAGTTTTTTATATTAAGTAAAACTGCATCAATATCTCTATCTTCATAAAAAATTTTACAAACCTCGAATCTAACATCATTGTACGTGTCATTTCTTATGTATATGTAACTTAGAGCCATTTTAAATAATGGACTGACTACTTTAATGCATAACTGAGCTCTAAAAAAATAAATACTATTGATGAACGATTACTCATATTTAGGTATATCTACTTTTAAAATTATATTTAGACCTGTTAATGTGATGAAATTGAGAAAATTGTTCAGATTTTATATCACCTGCGTACATTTTCAAAGTGTTTTTGACCTCTTGCCGAATTATGTACTCTATAAAATTTTCAAAGATCTTTTGATATTGATAGATAATTCAATTCAACATTGTGCGAGAATAACTTCTCAAAAATAAGTAAATCAAATAGGCTTACTTAGTTACCTACCAATTTTTTCCATATTCTGTTTATATATAAATTCCAACATTCTCTCAATGAAATTCAAATCATCTATAGCAATGTAAAATTCACCTCTGTTGCTTAGATTTAATTTGACATTTTCCAAACCGCTGAAAATCTCTTCAATATATCTGGTCCAGTTGAACTAAATTTCAGCATTGAAGTATCCTTATTAATGCTTCAAAAGCTTGTGTTAAAAATAAATAAAGAAAATCTACCACCTACATATGCATATTATAGATTACCTCAGGGACAAATAAATGTACACGTTCTGCTACCATATGAGATATTGTGTGCAAATCTTGGAGTGTGAGAACAGTTTGAATAGGTTCAATTTGCTTTTCTTCAACTATCTAAAAAATCATTCAAGATATTCTTTAATTGAGCTTGATTTACGAGTTATTATTTCTAATAAATGGGATACTACCTTCAGATAATCATTAAAAGATTGCTTTAGGGCGTCATCTTGTTTCGTATTTGAATCTTCTTTAACACTGTAAGAATTATGAATTCTATATCAATAGGAAAACTTTTTGTTGGAAATTTCAAAACCACAGGTGCAGCGGCGGATCAGCTCAAAAAACTTGGGCTGGCTAAATGAATAGAGGTTCAAGGTTGAATCACATTTTGAATGATTTTTCTATAATCAGGTAAACAATTAAAATACAAAAAACTGACGTTTTATGTAAGTTTTTTAATTTTTTATCCTAATTTTTAGCCTGATTTTTCATGTCATATTACGAGTGAAAACCAGACTATTAGATACTATCTATCGAGCTACGTTGGTTGAGGTACCAGAAAACCATTACCATAATTTTTGGCCATGTCTAACATTTATTTTTTCATTTTTTTTCCCGAAAATAAAAAATTATTTGTTCAGCATAATAAACATCAAAATCGACTAAATTCGGGGGATAAACTTCGATTGGCATGTCATTTGATATTCCGGAGTGAGGATGACTTCAGATCAAAATTCAGTTGTGCACGATTTTAAGAGAGGGGGTGCTCAAGGATTAAAATTTCTAAATTTGTTTCTTTTTGAGCCAATCGATAGACTATCCAAAGCTGTGTAACATTTTCAAAAATCAGCCTCCTACGTCAATTAGGAGAGGAGATATGAGGGTCTTCCCCCTTTTTGGCCTTGATAAAAGTCTGTTCCTTCCGTTTCTCCCCTCCAAATTGAGCTAGGAAGTTGAAATTTAGTATGTGGACTAAGTACAAGTCATAGAAGCAGTTTTTGAGAGTTTCGATTTTTCAGATCCATTGCGTCTCCTTACAGCCCAGAAATGTGTTTTTTTGGCCTTATGTTTTGAATTTACTCCTCGCATAACTCCCCTTTAAATGAAGCTAGGAAGTTGAAAATTTGTATGTAGATTTTATACGGGTCCTAGATGAGACTTCTGGAAGTCTCCCCTTTTCAGTCTCATTGCACCCCTCATAGCGCCAAAAAGTGGGTTCTTGATCAATTTCCCTTATTTTTTGAGTTTGTTTTTCGCATATCTCGCCTCCAAATCGAGATAAGAAGTTGAAATTTGGTATATACATGTAGTAGAGGTCTTACAAGTACCTTATGTAATCTCGACTTTTCAGCGTCATTGCACCCATTCACAGCTCAAAAAATGTAGTTTTTTAGTCGATTTCATTTATTTTTTGAATTTGTTGCTTGCATAACTCCCGTCTCAAATCGCATTGATACTTTTTTTTAATTCGCATAGTTATAATATTTCACGAAAATAAGGTTGAAAATTTTCTTTTTATGTATATGATTTCATTTTATACAGAGAGTAATTTGGTGAGAAAAAGTCACGGTGACGAAGGGAACTTGAAGGCCTGGTAATATTATCCTCTCTGAGGGGCAGCCTTGGGTATCATTTGTGCATTAAAACTACAATTGTAAATATTTATACCCATGAAGTAATTCACTACGCGATGGCTTTTGAATCCAAATCATATTTTCAACTGGATTGTACGGAACAGGTCGTACAATAACTTCAAAAAATATGTGAACTCCAACTGATCTCGTTGCTTTGGCTACTGCTGTCGAATAATCGTTGTTTAAAATTATTCTTTTTCGATCGTCTGTTATAGTTTTAAGAATCTCGTTTAAAAAATTTTCACCAATTTTAAAACTTTCTGAAATGTATTATTTTACATATTATTATCTATTTGTTGTATTTTAATATGATTGATATGGATTTAATATTTACCATTATGTAAACACAAAGAAAATAATTGTTTAGCTTTTTTGACTGCTTCGGGCTCATTTGTATCGTTATTCTCCTTCCTAAAAAATTCTATTCGCCGAAAAATCAGTACAATAATAATATTTCATCGGTATTTGTTTCGTTCATTTTTTTGTGTTTTCCATAATTAAATCGAACGTATATCGTTAAAATTTTACCTAAGATCTCCGCTTCGTATTGATGTTTTCTTAATTGCGATAGATTTGAATATGGTGAATGAGATTTTGGCCAATTTGAACACGCATACTCGTGAAAATTCCAACACGGTTTAGATTTCGCATCAATTGAATTTTTCAAGTACCGAGCTAACTTAAACAATTATCGCGAATTAATTTTTTTTTTCATGCAACAGAATCAAGTATCTAACGACGAATTAATGAACGAAATTGAACATACCTGCTTGTTTGCATTCCATCGAATCGCATATTTTGCTATGACTTGAAATAATCGATACGAATATTATCAAAATTTTAATTAAAATAACATTACGATGACCGCAATAGTGGTGTTTCATTTTTATTTGCATCTGGTTTGCTATCACGAATTAGAAATGTTGGCCAGTTTACTGAATATGAGTCGAACTACGTGATAACTAATGTTTTTCTATTCTTTTGTAAGGAAACACAATTAAATTGAAATCGCTACAATGCTCCTTGGAATAAATATTGTGAAAATTGGTACAATAGTGTTAAAGTTATGAAACTTTACCATTGAATGAACAGGCAACATGTGAATTACTCAACTACTAAGAACAGATTGGCATTAATTTGATTAGTCGTTACTTTATAAAAGGAGTATTGTTACGTTGAATTATTAGTGTGTTTTTCAAGTCTGATTCTCTCTGCTAAAGTTTTAGCGAAGACCTGGCTAATTTTTGCAACTTCTGCACTTCAGCATTTTCTTCCCTAAATTTTGACCCCAGACCATCTCTACTTACATTTATCTTATCCGGCAGCGGTAGTACGAACCTATTGGCCCAATTTGAGTGATTTTAGTTGGTATTCAGCCGAGTAAATTATTTTAGTCTTCGAGGGAAAACGTTTTCAAAAATAAATACCTGATGTGCCCTAAAATGGTTATGATGTGGTCTTTTGGGACCTCAAAACAATTAGTGTAAGCTGAGTACATGACAGTAACCACAAAATTCGTTTTGGGGCTCCAAAAACCATTAAAACCATACTTCGGGTCAGAATTTATTCGCGTTGAAATTTATGGAAAGGTTTGTTAAGGGGCAAACGTCGTTCAGCCTACTACCTCAGTTAAGAGTAGAGATGTGGAGGTATTCCCCCTTCCTGACCTTAGAAAATGACTGTTCCTGGAATACCTGTTCTCCAAATTTAGGTAAGGTGTTAAAATTTGCTATGCATGTTACACACCCTCACATTCCCAAAAAAACCACTTTTTTAGGAATGTTAGGAAATTGGCTTAGATTGGCTTAGATTGGCAGCGTATTCGATATTCTAGAGTGAAGATGACCTAAGGTAATTACTCCTATGTTTGAGGGAAAGATTGCTGAGTGGCCGGAATCGCAAAAATTGTTCCTAGTTGAGCCAATCGATAGACAATCCAAAGTTGTACAACATATCCAAAAATCAGTGTCCTAGATCGATTAGGAGGAGAGATATGAAGGTTTTACCCCATTTTTGGTTTTGAAAAGGAGCTCCTCCTCTCTTATATTCCATCAAAATTGAGCTAGGAAGTTTAAATTTGTTATGTAGATTTGATAGGGATCCAAAACCGTGTCTTTGGTGATTTTGACTTTTCAGCCTCATTGCACTTCCTCGCAGTCCCAAAAATGTAATTCTTTAGCATGTTTTCCTAATTTTTGTAGTTTGCTACTAATATAACTTTCCTCTAAATTAATCTAGGAGATTGAAATTTGGTGTATAGGTTTAGTGTAGGTTTTGGATGTGCCTTTTTGGGGTTCCAACTATTTACTCAAGTATCTACCTATACCACTACCACTATTCAAAAAAATTTTTTTTTGTAAATTGAAAAAGGTTGATTTTGGTGACATATTACAATTATGGAAGGGTTCAAGTGGGCTAAAAAGTCAAAACCCTCCAAAAGACACATCTAAGGGCTCTACTGAATGTACATGCCAAATTTCAATTTCCTAGCTTATTTCAGTGGGGTGATAAGGGAGGAACAGTCCTTTTTCAAGTTTAAAAAGAGGAAACCTCTCATATCTCCCCTGCTAATTGACCTAGGAGGTTTATTGTTGGATATGTTGTACAACTTTGGATTTGCTATCGATTGACTCAAAAAGGAACAAATTTTGTGTTTTTGGAACCTCAGTAAACCCCCCCCCCCTTGGGGAAAAGCTGAATTGTGATCCAAGGTCATTCCTACTCAAATATATCTCGATTGACCGAATTGGAGCGATTTTGGTCAGTATCGAGCAGAGTACAAAAAAAAAATAAATAAACGTGAATATCTGACATGGCCAAAAATTGTCTTAACGATGTTCCTGGCCCCACAAAACGGATTTTGTTGGTAGTCTGCCGCCGAACTGCTATTGGTCAATAGACTACAATAGCCTGGTTTTCATTGACCATATGGCATAGAAAATCAGACTAAAAACATCCCAGAGCGCTCATTTTCTTATTTCATGAATGGACAATTTGTATATCTTCTTCATTCATGAAAATCAGGCTCAAAAAACATATTTGGGCTCCTTGAAAGTAATTTGTTGTGTTGGAAGAAACAATTGAAAAAAATTCTCATCATTAGTATTTCATTTATTTTATTTACTTATATTATTGAACACGTATTACATTTTTTATATGAGTTACTTTTAAATAGTGTGCGTGGGTACTTTTTTTTTTTTTACCAAAGGGAACATTTTTCATCGACGGGATTCATATTACTACCTACAGGACAATTCCAAATATTGGGAAATTCTTGAGAATTTTTTAAAACTCCATTGACACGAATTTCTGCAGGCCCGTGATCAATATTTGCAACGAAAGAATCTTTTGAAGCTGTTGAACTTTCGCAGAAAAACTATATAAAATAGCATACCGATAATAATATTCATATAGATAAGTAGTTTGACCTGATGAGTAGGTATGGTTTTATATTGTAACAAATACTTACACTAGCAAATGCTAAAGTAAAGAGTTGTTCTTGAGTGAAATTGTCGAAGTTGGGTAGAGATGGTTCTTCACCTTTTTTAGATACGTAACTTTTGTACCCGAATAATGCTACTTTAAATCCTACATTATCTGAGATATCTTCCAATAAGGTTTGGGTGCTTTCAACCTTTATATCGGACTGTAAAGAATTATGAATAATATTTCGATATTGATTACATAACCTGTACAGAATTGTTCGGTAATAGCTAAGCTAGGTATTAAGCGGATAAGGATGATACATACCTCATGATAATCGTTCTGAAATGTTATGTAATAATTGTTATAAGCTTTTGTGAAACATTTTGATTTTTCTTTATATTTCACTAAAGTATTATTATTCCACCATTCTTCAAGCTCCCCAACGTCGTTATATTTTCTTCCTAAGAAATTTATTCAAACATAGACTGTACTTTCAAATAGGATGTTTTGAAATACCTTAATTATTGCTTCGATTTACCATTGTAATCAAAACCGTGAGAGATTTCGTGACCTATGATGTATCCTATTGATCCGTAAAACAAAGACCTAAAAATAGAAAATAATTTAAATATAAAATGATAAAATATTTCTGAGAAAATTTCGTATACTTACTTCAAACTATCAATGTATAAAGGCGATCCTAGTACAGCAGCTGGAATAACTGTTTTGAAACATTTTGTTACATAGAAGATATCAGATTATTTACTATGAAAATTACTAAATTATCATGGCCTATTTGTAGTCTTACCCATTAAATTGAACCTAGGATGGTAAAATGCATTCACAAGAGTAGGCGGTATCAGCCATATTCTGTAGAATATCATTATGTTCGTTGAGGTATTTAAGTAATTCAATTAAATAATAGCTACTTTCAACGTGTTGTGCTTACTTTTCCATTATTGGCTTATTTATTTGATTTAATCGACTGAAACTATTGTCTGTAAGGTCCTGAATCTGTGTAAGCATCGTTCCTAAAAAGCTAGGCATAATTTTCATCTAAAAAATATCGAAAAATAAGTGTTACAAAAATTCGAATGAAGTATTTCTTTTTATATATATCGTGCTAGGCCAAAAATGTCATCGCTGTAAACATCTTATTTATTATCATTTAATTATGAAATATCTATTTGTGAGCCTATACCAATGTATAAATTAGATTGTTCTGTGTAACTAAAATTGTACATCGATACGCTGATACTTACAGTGCTGTACATTTCGTCTAGTACGAGATTTAATTCAGATAACTCTGGGTACCCAATAAATGACTTTACAGATGCTAATTTTTTCAATGATTTTCGTTTTGTTTCTTGATCCATCCATGTTGCTGATTCCAATGTTTGAGCATAATTCTTCTTTATATATTCGAATGCTTCTTCAGCCTTAGGATATAACAGTATGATATTCGTATTAAAAAGGTCAATGAGGTGGAGGATGATTATGGTGTGAATAGTCGAAATCTCCAAAAGACATATTTATAAAAATTTAACTTTTTAACTCGGTTATGGAGAGGAAACAGGATTAGAGTTAGAACAGAAAGCAATTTAAGAATTGGCCAAACTTATTTTTTTGAGACTATAAGGAGGTGAAATGGAGTCAAAAAGTCGATCCCATACCCCATCTAGAGCACCTTTCAAACCTAAATTTCGTACGCTTTAATTTAGAGGGGAATAAGGCAAAGAACCGACCTTTCAAAGCTCAAAAATGGCTAAACCCCTCAATTTTACCTCATAAATGGCATAGGAGACTGATTTGTTGGATATGCTGTACAGCGCTGAATTCTCTACTGATCGATTCAAAGAGGAAAAATGTTTCTCCCCCCCCCCCCGCTTTCTGAGTCATTTTCACTCTTATATATTTGTAAACAAACTCAAAAAACTCAAAAAATAAGAAAACTCGATCGAAAAACCACTTTTTTGGGACTGTAAGCGAGTGCAATGGAGCTGAAAAGTCGGAATCCTGAAAAGACACTTGTAGGGTCCGAACTGAATGTACATACCAAATTCCAATTTCTTAGCTCACTGTGGTGGGGCGGTACGGGTAGAACTGTCTTTTTTCAGGGCCAAAAAAGAGGAAAACCCCCATTTCTCGCCTCCTAATTGACTTAAGAGATTGATTTTTGGATATGTTATACAACTTTCGATTTTCTGTCAATTGGTCTAAAAAGGGAAGATATTTGCGTTTTTGGCCCCTCAGCACCCCCTCCTCCAAAATGGGGCAAAACTGAGTTTTGACCCAGAGTCATCCCCACCCATATGTATTTAATCCGTCGCCAAACTGAGCCGATTAACCAAATTGGAGCGATTTTGGTCGGTATCGAGGGGAGTTAATGATTTTAATGTTCGGGGGAAAAAATAAAATAAAAATGTCGTAATAGTCTTGTAGGACCCCATTATGAATTTCTTTTACCCCCTCCCCCTCCCCATCCGCCATTGGTCAATAGACTGTAATACCTTAGTTTTCATTGATAATATGACTTGGAAAATCAGGCTAAAAAAATATCGCCAATCATGAATTAAGGAGATATTCGAATTGTCTATTCATGGAATAAAAAAAGGAGCTCTGTGGGATGTTTTTCCACGAACTGTGGTAGGGGTACAGGTAGATATTGGAATGAATAGCTGGGACTCCCAAAAACGCATATTTAAGACCTTTACTAAATCGGTACACCAAATTTCAACTTCTTAGGTTAATTTGAAAGGGAGTTATATGTAAGGAACAAACTAAAAGATAAGCAAAACCGACCAAAGAACTACATTCTTGGGGTTGTGAGAGCGTGCAATAATACTGTAAAGTCGAAATCCCCAAAAGGCACATCTAAGACCTCTAATTAATCTGTGTACCAAATTTCAATTTTCCAGCTCAATTTGGAGGAGAGTACGAACTCAAAAAATAAGAAAATCCGGCCAAAAACCCACATTTCTAGACTGTATTGGGGAGTAATGAATCTGAAAAGTTGAAACCCTCAAAAGGCGCATGTATGGCTCTTACTAAGCCTACCTACCGAATTTCAAATTTCTAGCTCCATTTTGACGAGTGATAGGAGCGGAACAGCCCCTTTTCAAGGTCAAAAAGGGGAAACTCCTCATATCTCCCCTCCTAATTGACCTGGGAGGCAGATTTTTACATACGTTATACAACTTTGCATTATCTATCAATTGGCTCAAAATTGGAACAATTTTTGCAATTTTAGTCCTTCAGATCCCGCTCCTCTCAAATTTGGCTACAACTGAATTTTGACTCGAGGTCAACCTTACTCCAGAATATCAATTGCTCCGCCAATGGGAACAATATAACGTAGAAAATCAGGCTAATGATCAATATTTGAATCTCCTCAGCTGTTGTTTGAAACTTTTTTTTGTAGGTTTAATTTCTTGACCGTTTTTTGCAAACCAATTGAAAACTACAAAACCAGTTTCAGTTTCAAAAATACAAAATTTCAAAAAAAAAACTGCTACAATTCGTAGGTACTATTGGAAAACCGAATCAGAACGTACCCTTTGTATTTCATTATTTTGAGAAAAAGCTCGTTTTGTGCTTTTTGTGAAGCCCTGTATGTAGGGCAAAATTTTTTTCAATTTTTCACCCTTATTAAAGTTTTTCTATCTATTATCACTTCTTCCCCTCCCACCCCCTATATCATTCGTATAGGTAGAAAGTCTCTGTTAGCTTTGTTTTCATTTGAAAATGTAATGGAGGAAATCAGGCTGAATATTTTTTCAAATTATTTTCTTGATAATTTACTTCAGCTATTTGTAAAGAAAGAATTACTTAGGTGAGCAGAACGTATACTCATTGCTCACCTCTATTTTGGCCTTGTTATACTTCTCTTTTTTCAAATACATATACCCTATTGCCATTCCAAACGAAGATGTAACTATCCCTTGACATCGAACTTCTTTGGTGAAACTGTTGAAAAAATACAGCCAATGTGAGTTATGTAATTTGACCTCATCTGTATGCATTGCATTTACTATGTACGGAAAAGATTTTTTTATTTTGAATTGTAAACCTTTTCGTTTCTTCTTTTTCTTGAAAAATTTCGAAATCGGCGTGAGGTAAAAGGGTTGAAACTACTTGCCACCAGAGTGCAATTTCTGCGCATAATATCAAACAAAAATTAGAAGAAATATAATAAAAATTAGATTAGCTTATGGAAAAACTGCTTTACCTACCGATTTCTTTGATTTTTCTTTCGTATATAAATTTAATTATATCTTGAATTATATTCATCTCATGAGTCACAATCCGAATACTCGTTGCATTTTCAAAATCTAAAGTCACGTTACCTAAGCCGTTGAATATTTCTTGAAAATAGTTTGTCCAATTTAACTACAAAATAATTATTTAAATCATTTCGCTGGTAAAATAAATTATTAAAATGAAGATTGAGCTATACCTTGGGTATTGTTGGTTTCACCTCATCAGCGATATTATCAGATATGTTTTGTAATTCCTCTAGCGTATGAATAGTTGGTTCGTATGATGAACTTAATTTATCTTTAGGTTTTGAAATTAGCTAAAGATTTAGGAGATTTTTATTTTTTTTTTCAATGACGAATATTTTTCCCATATTGAACTCTTACCATCGACCAATGCTCTTCCAATTTTAAAATATTCCCAATCAGTTCAGATTCATTTGCAGTGCAATTTGATGACGATGCAAGTTTACACATTTTCTCAATAACATTCTTCATGTAATTTGTCTTATCTGTTGGAAAATCTGAGAATTTTACAGTATTTATATCCATGATCCTGAAAATATAAAATTTTTTAAATTACTCACGTTTGTAGATGTACGAAAAAACGTCCTTAACAATATGTAAATGTACTAACAAAGGGATATCGTGGTGAGATTCCAATTTTGTGATAGATGGCCTTGATAACCAAATTTCATTGATACTATGGTTGTATGGATTAGGTCCTACTTCAATGCTAAAAAACATTTTTATGCCGATCAATCTTCTTGTTCTTGCTAATGCGCCGATGTAGTCAAATTCTGAATTATTGTTTGTTGCGAATAAAAAAGTAGGTAAGCCGATCTTTTGTAGGATATCTCTTACTTCTTGAGCTCCTTTGAATGATTCTGTAGAATTAGGTAAATTAAACCTCAGTTCTGGTTTTAGTTTCATGGTTTTCGTTGAGAAGTATGGAATAGAAATACGAGTATTTTCATTATCACGGTGTAGTTTTTGTACTTACTTTGGTCTAAGCAAGCTGAATATAATTGTCTTGCCTTGTGGACGGATTCTGGTTCATTTTCATTGTTATTTTGTTCGAGAAATTCTGAAAACAACGAAAACTTATTAGCATCTACTACTTGGAATTAAGTTCGTTGTAGTGCATACTATTTCGAGAATATAGAAAACATCAATTTTCAAATTTTCAAAGTTCATTTGTCACCCTATAAATAGTATGCTTAAAAAGGACAGAATGATCAAACATCATTTTAAAAATGTTCAAAAATGGGTAAAAATTGATCGAAAATCGTGAAAAACCATTGAAAATCGGGATAAAAATTGACAAAAATGGTTAAGAAAGTAAGAAAAATCGATCAAGAATCACAAAAAAATGTTGAAAAAATTTGAAAATTGGCCAAAAATATGAAAAAAAAAAAAACATTAAAAGTCTCCAAAAATCGATAAAAATTACGAAACATTGTTAAAAATTTGGGAGAAGCTGCCTTAAAATATGAGAAAAATCGTGAAAAATGAATGAAAATCGAGTAAAAAATTTACATACATGCTTGAAAATTGCAAAAAATCAACAAAAATTCACGAAATAATGTGAAAAATAGGGGAAAATTGAACAAAAATTATTTAAAAAAAAAAACATTGAAAATTGGGTGTAAAATTGACAAAAAATGAGTAAAAATTGACGAAAATTCATCAAAGTTTACGAAAAAATGTTTAAAAATTTGTAAAAATTGAATTAAAATATAAAAAAATTGATGAAAATCATCGAAAACCGGGTGAAAATTTTCCAAAAATGCGTAAAAAGTGTCAACATTTTAACACAAAGTGCTAAAGATACAATCAACTTTCATTTTTTTCTATTTTTTAATTTTTATCGTTTTTATATTCTTTTATTTTTAACAACGAAAGATGTTTGATAGGGCATTCTGGGAAAATCGTCAATAGTTAACTGTCAACAGTTGAACGTCACTAGTTGACCATCAACAGTTGAACGTCTTTAGTATTGTACTAAAATATGAAAAAAATCGTTTAAACTAATCAAATTTTGGTAAAAATTGGTGAAATTTTGTAAAAAGTGCAGAAAATTTATCAAAAGTTATGAAAAACTGTTAGAAAATATGCAAAATTTTACCTAAAATATGAAGAAAAATCGTTGAAATTTATTGGAAATTAAGTGTAAAGTTGGTAAAAACAGGTAAAAATTACCACAAATTGATCAGAATTCGTGAAAAAATGTTGGAAAATATTAAAAGATTGACCAAAAGTAGTTGTTAAAAATCATTGAAAATTAACTGAAACTTTGACAGAATTGACTAAAAAGTGTATAAAAAAAAAATACGAAGAAAACCGTTAAAAATGATTAAAAATGAGGTAAAAATTATCAAAATTTTACAAAAAATACAGAAAATTTATCATAAATTGAGAAAGAAATTCTTAAAAATCATCGAAATTTGGGTTAAAAAAAATCCATGAAAATTGAGTAAGAATTCGATGAAAACGCGTAAAAACAGCAGAAAAGTAATTAAAAATGACGAAAAACTGCTGAAAGTTCAATGAAAATTAACCTAAAATATGAAAAAAATCATTTAAAACTATCGAAATTTGGATAAAAATTTTTGGGCGAAAATGGGTTTAAAATGCAGAAAATTGATCAATGATCATGTAAAAATCTTGAACATTGAACAATAATAAGAAAAAAAATGTTAAAAAACCAATAAAAATTGAATACAGACATAAAATTGGGTAAAAATTAAAAAAAAAGTGTAAATGTTAAAAATGATAAAAAATGTCAAAAAATGACAAAAATATGTAAAAAACGTAAAAAATTGGTTAAAATTCGCGAGATGATAATGTTGAAAAGTATTCGAAAATTGACCAAAAATATGAAAAAATTCGTTACAAATCATCGAAAATTTATCAAAAATCACGTAAAATTGTTGCACATAAGTAAAACTTGACCTAATGCAGAAATTGATGAAGAGTCATGAAATAATGTTGAAAATAAGTGAAAATTGGTCAAAAATTGTAAAAAAATCAAAAAAATTTGTTGAATAGTGTACAAAAATTGACCAAAATTCACACAAAAAACTGTTGAAAAATATTTGTAAATTGATCTAAAATATGAAGAAAATCGTTGAAAATTGGGTGAAAAATTGACAAAAATGTGTATAAAATGTAGAAAACTGATCTAACGTTACGAAATAATGTGAAAAATAGGTGGAAAATTGGCCAAAAATCATAAAAAACATTGATATGTTATTAAAATTTTGCGATAAATGTGTAAAAATTGCAAAAAAGTGATCAGAATTCGCGAGGAAATGTTGAAATGTGTTTGAAAATTGACCTAAAATAAAAAAAAATATCATTAAAAATCCTTGAAAATTATTCAAAAATCACAAAACATTGTTGGAAAATTGATCTAGAATATGAAAAAAATGTTTAAAAATCAATGAAAATTTGGTAAAAATTCAATAAAAATGCCTAAATAATGAAGAAAATTGATAAAAATTCACGAAATAGTGTTGAAAAATATCTGACGATTGACCTTCACCTCACACAAATATAATTATATCAAGTTTGAGTGGGGGAAAAAACATAACCATGATTTTAACCAAATTTTTGGAGATTATTGAATCGCAAAAACTTGAATCTTTCGGGTGTAAATTTAGCTACGTTTTTCGTGCTTTCATTTTATTCTTACCTGATATTTCCTTGTTATTTTGACCATTTCTGGAAAGTATTGGCGCAACAGCAAACTCGTGTTTCCACTTCTTCCCGCAGGCATATTGATAAAAATTATCGCATGGTTCTACACTCGTATCAATTGTGTTAATCAAATTTTTTGCTAAAACGAATATTTTTATTAATACGTTGTTATTATTTATATATTTGTTCATTTGTGTAAAAATATATACATATCCTTGCATGCCTAAGTCGATTTATTCAATTTTTGAAAAAAAATGATTTTAAAGTTTACCTGTCTCTGTACATTCTTCTGATTTACAAACTGTTTTTTTCGTTTTAACGATGTATGCTGATACAATTAATGCTGGAAAAAATGCATTAATCAAATGATAATATTTTTTATTGGCTAATATTAAAGTTTTTTTTTGAGACATGAAACTCACGTTCGAAAAGTAGTATTAAATTCAGAACAACATGAAACGTAAAAAGTCTCATTTCATCTTTCATATTGCTAATTTCTTCCCGACAATATACATCAAATCAAAAAATCGTATCTAAAACTAAAATGATCTCATTGAAAGAAAAAATTAAATGCGAAGTTGTCAAAATAGAAATAATTGTGATCATGGTGAATGGTGTTGGTTAATGCACTTATATAAACATAAAAATAAATCTGTAAATAATTTTTAAGAAGTACTCACTTACGTTAAACGATGAATTTCAAAGTAAATTTATATAGGTAATGTTTTTTTTTCTAGTTGAAAAATTCGCACGAACTAATTCACTTGTTACGCGTATGATAATCATTTAGTTATTATGTTGCTTATGTTGCAACGATGTGATGATTTTTATCAATACACCTTATATTTGTGGAAGGAAGCGAAAGTATCTGTTTGGGATTTATTTTTAGTTCGCTTTTTTATTACTCTACACAGCATACTTTATTAAAAGAGATCAGCTCTGTATTTAAATTCACCGAATCTGTTTTGAAAATGAAAGAATGCGGAAATAGTCGAAACTTATTTTCAGTTTTATTTACAAATTCGTAACAGATTTTAAAAAAAAAAAAACATCGATTATAGGCCATATGTATGACCTTTCTATCAAATATTCGTCCAAGTGAACATTTCTCTTGTGATGGGTTCATATTGCAAATCTTAGGGAATTCGTCAGAATTCATCAAAACTCCATTCACACGAACACCGCCAGGACTATGCTTGGATTCAGAATCTTTTGTACGTGCTTTCAAAATATTCTGACAATAAAACTGAGAACAAATTTTTTTCTTCTGTGGTAAAAATTAAGCATCTTACATGCAGGTCCAAAGTTAATAGTTGCTCGTGAGTGAAGCTTTCAAATTGTACGACACCAGTTTCTTCACCATTTTCCGAGATATAAGTTTTATAAACGGATGAATACTACTTTGAAACCTCCATTGTCCGCAATATCTTCATTAATTGTCATCGAACTATCACCCTTTGTTATCAAATAAATGAATTAAACAAGGGTACATTATATTTTTAAAGGCAGATGGTAATTTCCAAGTGCTATTGGTAAATAGGAATATACCTTTAGCGTAATTCCGTTGATGGTAACGTTGTAATTTTTATAAGCTTTTCTGAAAAATTTCATTTTTTCATTATATTGTTTCGAAGTTTTCCCATCTGAAACCTTCTTGATTGTATAGCATCCCTATGATCATTCAAAATAATTTTGAAATTAATATCTATGGTATTTATTGTTATGTAATTGGTTGATTTGTTTCGCTTCGTTGAAAAGAAATAAATACTCGCGAGTAGAATAATATGAATTTATTCTTAAAGACGATGGTTTTCCGATCTGCGTTGAAAAAAAAATTTTGATTTTGATAAGGAAATGGGATTGATTTTTAACGAATATTTGAAAATCGCAAAAGGCACGTGTGAGGCAATTTTTACTCCTGGAAGATTGATTGGAATCAGCTTCGGATTCAAAATCAACTTTTCAGAGAAGATGAAAAAACCTGAAAATTAATTTTTTTAACGATGTAAAAAAAACGAAAAGGTTGATAGGTTGATCCTCTCCCCACTACCACCTTCGCCATACAATGTATCTGGAACTGGAGTAAATTTATAATAAATTGTAAGAAGGAAATTAAGACTGATCTTACCTTTCCCTTTACAGATTTTGAACCGAGACAAATTTTAGTTAGAGTTCAAATACATTCTTATCAGTTCAATTCACGATTAAACCGAGCCAAATGGGAAAGGTAGATTCGATAATTTCTATGTAGTGTTTAGTTTTGTGAATAAATTTAAGCCCAAAAAAAAAACAATCATTGGAGAAAAAATAATAAAACAAGCCTGATTTTCGTGACATATCACAATCATGAGAATTGAAAAAAAGCATCGCTTCGCAATACGTTTTTCCTAGTCAGCATTACAGGTAAGAAGGGTTCAGTGGAGATAAAAAGTCGAAACCCATAAAAGGCACATCAAGGGTCTCCACAGACGGGAAATACCCGATTTCAACTTCCTAGCCCAATTTGGAGGGGAGTTATGCGATGAACAAACTTATAAAATAAGAATAAACAACCAAAAAACCACATATTTGGGGCTGTGAAGGGCTGAAATTGGGCTGAAAAGTCGAGACCCTCCCTAAAAGGCACATCTAGGGGGTCCGTACTGAATGTACATACTTGGTTTCAAGTTCCTATCTCAATATGTAGGAGAGTTGTGTGAGGAATAAATTCAACAAAAGAGAAAAATTAGAAAAACCTATGAAAAAAACACCTTTTTGGTGCTGTGAGGGAGTACAGTGGAGCTGAAAAGTCGGAACCCCCAAAAGGCACATCTAGGATCCCAACTAAATGTACATGTCAAATTTCAACTTCGTACTTCAATTTGGTGGGAAGATAGGGAAAGAACAGTCCTTTTTCAAGGTCAAAAAGGGGTAAAACCCTCATATCTGCCCTCCTAATTTATTTGGGAAGTTGATTTTCGGATATGCTATGCAACTTGTAATGTTTCATCAATTGGCTAAAAAAAAGGACAATTTTTGTGTTTCTGACCCCTCAGCACCCCCTCCCTCAAATTGGTGAGATAACTGAATTTTAATCTAAGTTCATCCCCACTCATAAATATCTAAACCGCCGTCAAACTTGGCCGATTGACCAAATTAGAGCGATTTTGGTCGGTATCGAGCGAAGTAAATGATTTTAATGTTCGGGAAAAAAATAAAAAAATAACAATAAAATAAAAATGAATATCGGGCATGGTTTAAAACCGTCTGAATGGTTTTCTATGATATCTCCTCACCCCTCGTCCGGCGTTGGTCGATAGACTGTAATAGCCTTGTTTTCATTGACAATATGACATCAAAAATCATGCTTAAAAATCATCGAATGCGTGGCTATTACCTACATTATCGTATAATTTTTCCAAACTTTCGGGTATATCTAAAATATTATGGTAACCAACATTGGACATCATATTTTTCAATTTTTTCAACGCACTTTCTTGTGTTTTTTCGTCTATACACGTAAACTGATTAATCATATTCGCGTAACTTTTCTGTAAATAGAGTCAAAATTCATATTTTAAAACGTCGTCCCAGTCATCGATAGTAATTTGAAAATCTGACGTGAAATTGGAAAATTTCCATGGTTCTCCTTTTTCCCAATTGTAAAACATTTTTCTTGAAAATACGTTCTAGTCGAACTATTGTAAATTCACAATGCGTGCGTTTGATTATATTTTCAAAATTTAAATTCAGATTAAATTTAATCATACTCACAACGAAGGTCGATCTTGCTTTGTCTGCAATAATTTGTGTCGCATTTTGCATCTCTCTTAGCGTGTGTATAGTTGGCACATGTCTTAATTCCGGCTTTACTTTCGTCTACAAATTCTTAATTTTTTATTTAAACATTCACAAGGTCGTGTTTGGATAATAATATATTCTCAATTGTAATTCGGTGTACTTTAAAAATAATTAGACTGATTTTCTACGTAAAAAAAAAAAATGTTATTTTGGTCCAATTCGCATGTACAGCGCGTGAATGTAGGATGGATTGTCATCAAATTTCACTTCAAGGTCTAAGAAACCAATGAGATTATTTTTGTCATGTTGGAACACTTATTGAATTCGAATATTTGGACAGGTTCATCAAGCCGTGATAAATATTCATTTTTTTTTCCAAAGACAACAATCATTTTCTCGGCTCGATATTGATTAAAATTGGTAAAATTTGCCCAGTAGACTTGGGAAATATTGGTGGGAATGACTTTGAGTTAGAATCGAATCTTGTTGAAGATTTAGGAAGACGGTAAAGAGGACGCAAAGTTGTTAACTTTCCATCATGTGGTACTCTCTTCCAAAATAAACGGTATGAAGCTAGATTCAAAGTTGAAGAGTTTCTACCTTGAAAAAAAAAAGAATCATCAAATAAATCCTCCCTTTCTTCACCCTTCCCTTAGTTGAGCTAGTGAGCTGAAATTTTTCACGCAGATTTTGAGTTGGAGAGGTCTCTAGCTTTTAGCCCCTTCCCAGCCCTCTTAAGAGTCTGAAAAAATCCAGTTTCTTCGCATAACACTTCTTTCCCCTCTTCTACAATGTAGCTGCTGAAATCGACCGTCTGCCATCTTTTGATACACTCAAGTGGGTGTTCTCTATGCCAATAGGATCAGGATGGTTTCTAGGCAGGTCTTTTTATTGAGCTTTCACGTAGTAGTTTCCCGTTACTTTCTACGCTATCTAAAAAGCTGTTCCATCCAAATCTCTCCAACAAATTGCGATAAGAGGTTGACATTTGGTATTTACATTTTGTAGGGGTCTTGGATGTGCCTTTTCAAGGTTTAGACCCTTTAGCTCGGTCGCATCGCTCCACACCACCTGTTATTTCATTCTTAATCCAGTTCTCTGCAGCCTGAAGAAACGTCAATTTTTTATGATTTTTCATCAATCAAATAGATCTGCTACAGCCTCTTTTCATCTTCTCTCTCACATAGGCAGAGAAACAGAAAAAATAAAGTTGAATTCTACAGATGGGACATATCTAATTTCAACTTCCTGACCCAATTTGGAGGGGAGTTATGCGAGGAACAAACTGTAAAAATTAGAAAATTCTACCGAAAAACCACGTGTTTAGGGCTGTGAAGGGGTGCAATGGGGCTGAAAAGTCGAGTCCTCCAAAAAGCATATCAAGAGCCTCCACTGAAAGGATATACCTAATTTCAACTTTCTAACCCAATTTGGAGGAGAGTTATGCGAGGAACAAACTCAAAAAATGAGAAAAATTAGAAAAACCCATCAAAAAACCTCTTTTTTGGGGATTTGAGGGGATGCAATGGAGCTAATAAGTGGGAAACTCCCAAAAAGCACATCTAAAGCTCGAACTAAATGTACATATTAAATTTCACCTTCCTTTCTTATTTTGGTGGGGAGATAGGGGAAGAACAGTCCTTTTTCAAGGTGAAAATGGTGGAAAACCCCCATATCTCCCCTCCTAATTGACTTAAGAGATTGATTTTTCGATGTTAGTATAACTTTTGATTTTCTATCAAATGAACTTAAAAAGGGGCAATTTTTGCGTTTTCATTCTCTCAGCAGCCCCTTTCCCAAATTGGGGTATAACTGAATGTTGACTTAAATTCATCCCCACTCATATAGATCCAATCCCCCACCAAACTGAGCCTATTGACCGAATTGGAGACATTTTGGTCAGTATTGAGCGAAGTAAATGATTTTATTGTTCGGGGAAAAAAATAAAAATATGTGACATTGGTAAAAATCGTCTTAATCGTCTTCTAGGTCCCCAAAACGGACTTCGTTGATATTCTCTCCTTACCCGTCGTTTGTAGATACACTAAATAGTCTGGTTTTCATTGACAATATGACGTAGAAAATCAGGCTAAAAAGGTCAAGGACTTTTCATTGTTAGCGCATTTTGTATGTGCAGAGCAACACAAGAGGCAGAAAGTTTACGAAAAACCTAGTATGAAGGATTCAAATTTACTTGGAAATGTTTGAGGGGGATAACTCAACATGTGGGTGGAAGCCTTAGCCCTCCAATGACCCCCCCCCCCTCATCTCCGCCTATGCTCTTCGTCTCTTAAAATACCCTACACTATACCCATACTCCAACTAAACTATTTGATAAGAACCCGGCGAGTACAGTGGAACGTATGAACTGTATACGATTTTTAAATAATTTATTTGGAATTACAATATATCATCGTCAATATCAATCATGTTATGGTACAAAGAACTTCATATTGTACTAGTAATGAGAATAAATTTTCAATAAATAAATATTTTCCGCGTAGACTGCGCGAGTAAGTAGGAAGCACCTTATTCAGCACGTTTTAGAAGTTTTTTTAATAGCCTTTGTGATGCATTCGCCCAAATCACGATAGACTTCAATACATTCATCCTAAAACAAAATCACATCCACATTGACAATGTATCGATTAAATACTATAATTATTAATTTTCATGTACATAAACCTGGAGCCCCCACAATGAATAATTAAACAGATACCTAGATTACTTATGCTACTACTTGTTTTGCTTACCTCTTCTTCGCAACATGTGTCTTTTTTTTCCTCGCCACAAACGTTTTGTTCTTCGCATGGATCACAACATTCATCTTTTTTCTCTTCGCATGTATCTTCGCAAGAATCTCTCTTACAGAAACTTTCTGGCAGTGATAATACTCCGACTATGGTTGCAACGCATTCTTTTTTCTCTTTACAACAAATAGGTTTTTCCACCACCGTACATTGGCACGTAGAGGAAATTTCTTTACAAGTTGTTTTTCCCTATAGAAAAAACACGTAAAATAGCACGTTGAAATATTCACCTACTTGTACATTTTCGTGAAAAGTAAAAACTGTCAAATGGTAAAAAAAATTAAGTACCTGCTGCGACATGACCATTAAATTTTACTCTTTTACAATTAAAACGAAAAATAAAACTATTCACGAGTTGAACTTGTACTGACTTTCTGCGTCTTTATTTTGAGTTTTTTATATTCATCGAGGTGATTAATTTTTTGATTTATTTTTCTAAACACAGTGAAAGTTGTTTGTAAATTTGCCATATTTATTGAAAGTGAAAACGCGATATTTTTAAACTATGTTGATGAAATAAATATCGGGTTTTTCTCGTTGATTTCACAGCGTCGTGAATTTTCTTGAAAATAGTTTATATTCGAGTAAGTATATAATTATGAAATGTAATTTTGAAATTGTTGTTTATTTGTATATTGGTAGCTTAGTTTTTTTTTTTTTTTTTTTTGAAAATTTGATATCTGTAATTATTATAAAATTATGTTCAAATTTAATGTATTTATCACAACGGATACTTTGGTATAAATACTCAAACTTATGGTGTAAAATAAACATCTTCCAAAGTGGATTTAAATTTTGATATTAAATTATTTGTAAGATAAAATTTTCCATACCTACAGCGAGATGCCTAAGGTAAGATAAATTAATGTAATCACCTAATTTATCAAAAAATTCGTTTCAAATAATACTCGTTATTTACATCTACAGGGATGTATTTGTAAAGAACAAAACACTAAATGTAGATGCATAGTGAAGGAAAGGGCTATAGTGAGTAAACTTAAGTGTTTTATTTCAATCATGCGAGTAGTCAGTATCATCGGAATGCATTGTAATTATTTATATCTAAGTCGTCAACTTTACATTATTTTTATTTTACAGTGCCCTAAAAAGAACTGCTGTTGTAAGAAGAAGGAAAGGCCGGACGAATGTGCCGAAGTGTATAGAGATCTAGGAGAATGCCTCAAAAGAGCTATTGTCAATGTTGCTAGAAAATAAAAATAAGGTAGATGTTAAGTTCATAGCAGAAACGCTGTATCTTTACTCGTGTATTTATAATTGTAGAATTTTAATGTTTTAAGATGAAAAATTGAAATATATTTTTTCTGTGTAGTATTTTCGTATAGTTTACATATTTTTGTTTAAAATAATTCGTACTTATACTATCCTGTCCCACCGCGCAAATTATGTCAGGATAAATAGTGCCACATGACACAGTTCTGGCGTGAGACTTCTGACAGCAAAAATGGCACACTTCTGGAAATGCTTCAGCCAATCCGAGATCAATAAATATTTGCCAAACTCATGACAGTGACATTGAAATTGTGCAGTTGTAGCACCAGGATGACTCTAAAATGATTTCATTATGATATGGCTATGACTTTACTGTTACATATTAATGACATGTATTTGACTCATCAGTGACATGTTTCTGACGCCATAATGGCA
>FIZR01013935.1:0-18232 GCA_900060175.1 Ferrisia virgata | reverse complement strand
TTCTCAGAAAGGAGGGTGGATCCTCGAAGGTGCGGGGGGGGGGGGTTCTTTGGACGTCTAAGAACAGGAAATCAATGATAACATTGCTTTTAACATTCAGATCGTTCGGAGGCTCATTTTTAACCATTTGCGTCTATATTAAAAATCTCAAAAAAAAATTTGAGATTTTTTTCCAAAAATTGAATTATGGCAACACGCCTGTGATTTGGAAAAAAACCTCACGAACATGGTCGATTTTGAGTAGCAGAACGCACCGTACAAAATTTTGTGTTTCTAGCTCAAAAGAGGGTAGATCTATGGTTTCTGATGGTAGTAGGATTATTTTTTCGTAATTTACACCGTCTAAAAATGATCTAGGACTTCGATCGTAGAGCTAAAAAGATGCGATTCGAGTTTTCTGCGTCTACCTAGCGCATATTTTTCGATTCGATCCGCAGAGACGTCGCGTTCGAGGGGGAGAGGGAGAGGAGGGGGGGGGTGTTAAGACACATCACCCTTCCTGGCTAGCTGAAAAAATTGGTAAAAAGCTTGTAAATTTTGAAAATTTGGCAAAAAGTTGGTGACGACGAAAAGAGAAAAATTATGCCATCAACACGAACTTAACCAGATGAATTTAAAACTTTGGAAAAGACAAATTTCAACTCCAAAAATCGTATTTTTTCAAAATTTTACCTTCGTTTTGCTCGAATATAGAAATATTTATCGTATATTTTTATTTTTCGAACTTGGGCCCCAAAAAACAATAGGTTGTCACAGAATCTAAGAATACATTTCTTCCAACTATTGTTCTCCCTTTTTTTTTCCAACAATCCTATACAGCAACCCATTTTTTAAAATAAAAAATCAAAACTACCCTTGTAACGATGAAGCTTTGCACATTTTGAAAAAATTTTTCAAACGTTAAAATTTTCTGCAACACACCCCAGAACACCGGTTAAATAGTACTTATCAATCGTCATCGTCATTCTTGTACACAGTACCCCTAGACCCTTAATCAATTTCAGATAGGCGAGCCAGTCACATAAACTATGGTGTAATATCGAGCTACACAAATACATCGAAAGAAATCCGTCAAAATGTATATATGTGTACCCTACCTGTACCTACAGAGCCCATAAACGAGATAATAATTCTTACGACTGTATAAATGATCAATATCATCGAACTATTAATCAAACACCGAACACATACACCTTATTCTACCTGCTCCATTATAATGACGAAGTACGTAAAAAAATCAGGTACAACTATATACGCGAAAAATACTAATTTTTTTTTCATTCAGGTTCCCTAAAAACGATCACCTTATTAATAAAAAAAAAAAAAAAAAAAACACCTTCCGGAATGTGAACTTTACAAAATCATACGAAAAAGTAAAACCCGAACGAGAAGCGCTAGAAGGGGCAGAGGGGAGGGGGAGACTATTATAACGTACAAATGTATGGAAAAAAAAAAAAAATTCAAACGTGTTATTAATGTCATCGAGTAGGTAATTAATCAAACCAAACATCAAACGCCAGCAAACGTGATTGTTTAGCGACGACGATGACGTATTTGAAAGAAAAATTGCACCGTTGCGAATTTTTTTTTCCTATTATTATGTTTAACGAATTAATCGTGATTTTTGAGAGGGTAAAAAACAAAAAAATCGAACGAGATGATTTATATAATAATATTTACCTAATAATAAATATATAGTTAATAAAAAAAAAAAAAAAAATGTAAAATACCTATCAATATTTTGTAACTACGTACTAAAATATCCAAAGATGAACTGTAATCATTGAATTTCGTTAAAGATAAAAATTCTTTTGATTTATATCCTTTAACGAGCACAGATACAATGATACAATTAATACGAAAGATAAAAAAACACCCACCTGCCTTCCATCGTCCAAAAAAAAAAAAAAAAAAAGACTCTTATCTTCTACTGATGAACTATAAAAATTAATGAGATGAATAGCGCGAGGAAAAAAAAAATAACCATAAGTTTATATCATTTATCTGCCATATCAGCATCTTTTAGACATTTGTTTCCTTTTCAAATTTTAGTTAATACTTTCGTACAACGTAGTAATTTTTTTTTTTTCGATAAACATATGTGTGTATCTAAGGGCATCATATGGTATGCTGCATACAGCATCTTCAACACCACACATTTATGATAATCACACCTCGTTCGGTGGTATCAAAATACCCATTTCGCATACTCTCAGATATACACGTACAGATAGAAAAAGCAGCAACTGTGTTAGTGTAAACATACTCGTATACCTAATTGAGGTCACTCAAAGATTATCATCACTAATCAACATCAGTAGCATTTGTAAACATTAAACATATTCTATGGTATTCCTTCAGCCCCCCCCCCCTCTCTCTCTCTCTACGTTTCCAGTAACCACAAAAAATACGTACATATCCACGAGTACGAGTTTGAGAATAGATATAGGCAGAGGCATCCTACTAAATACCTATTTATTTTTGTAAGTAAAATATAGGTAATTATTCGCCTATCTTATATATCGATGATGCACTTTTTACATGGTAAAGCACTGCTGCTGGTTGTTCGCGTGACATTGATAATCTCGTTATTGCAACAAACTTGGCACCAAGAATAGTGTTTTTTTTTTTTTTTTTTTTCATTGCAGCATAACGAAAGAATATCTCGAAGTACCTATGTTATTTTAGCATTTATATGCATATATATATATATATATATATACATTTACAATATAATAATAATAATATGAAAATAATGATAGAGAGAAAGAAGTGCAAAAAATAAAAAAAAAATCGAATATTTTCCTTCTTCGTCAGCATCACACCGTTACAAAACGTAACAGACCAATGCGTTGTGATCGAGTTTACCTTGAATAGGTAGGTACCTACGTTTGAAAGAAAAAAAAAAAAAAAGTTGATTTTATGACGTAGCCCGCAACATGGTGCGGAACGTAACGTACGTACCGTAAGATACTACTAAAGATTATTTCAAATAATACGTTAGCAGTATGCAAATACATATAAAACGAAAATTACGAATAAATAACTTGTCTTTGTGTTTGTGGTGGTGGTGGGCAAATTCCAGACATTGTGATCAATTTAATTTTTAGCCCAACGTTATAATACGCGCCAATACGAAGCATAAAACAATACAGACCTCTTCCAGACTCTCCCTAATTCCAACGTATGTAAGTTTAATATTTGGACCGAAAATTAATTTAATGATTTAATGACTCATCGCTTTTACATAAGTTCAGTTTCAGGCTGCAGTTTGTCTACGTTACGTAAACTACGCCGATTATCTACAACGAGCTGGTAGGTAATTAATTTTTAATTGTTTGTTTGATTTTTTTCTCCCCCCTAGGCTTTCCCCTATTGGCTGGGGGATACAACATCTAGGACGTATGGATCTCTCTCTTGGGTACATGTATCGTGGATTTTTTCTGGTTTTTTGGTAGGTACTGGAAAAATTTATTTTTGTAGAAATACGTGAAAAAACTCGATAACTAAATGATTCTTGAAAGTTCCAAAAGACGTCGTGAATGAGAAAAAATTCTAACCAGGGTGAAATTCTTCAAATAATATTCGAGAATTTTTTCAAAAATTTTGTCGCTCAAAAATGACAGTCGTACAGGGATATACGAAATTTTCGAGATCGATTTTAAAAATTGAATGAAAAAAAATTCTTCGATGTCCCTCCCCCCACATCCCTCTCCCCTTTCTTTAAGTGGGTTTCGGTTCAAGATTGAAAAAAAAAACGGATTTAAAATTCGTCGAGAAGAAATATTCAATTAACGAGAAAACCAGCGATGAAATAATTACGTTTTTTTTTTTTGGTAACCCCCCTCTCCCTTCTCTACTCTCATAATCCACACGTGGCAAAATGACAATGGTTCTCAAAAGTTATCAAAAGTTCCACAAACTCATAAAAAATTGCAAAAAATTACTCCAATAGGAGTAAAATTCTTCGAACAGTATTCCAAAATTTTTTCAAATTTTTTGCTTAAAAATGAGAGTTTAACAGGGATATACGAAATTTTCGAGATCGATTTTACAATTGAATCGATGATGAGAAAAATCTGAAAAAAACTCTGCGATGTTCTCTCCACCCCTCGCTCCTTCAACTATGTTTCGGTCCAAGATTGAAAAAAAAATTGGATTGAAAATTCGTCGAGAAGAAATACTTGATTAACGTGAAAACCAGCGATGAAATATTTTTTTTTTTTTTTTGTATGCTCCTCTCCCTCCTCTACTCTCATATCTGCACGTAGCAAGATAATAACGTTTCTCAAAAGTTACTAAAAGTTCCGCAAACTCACAAAAAATTGCAAAAAATTACTCTAGTGGGAGTAAAATTCTTCAAACAGTATTCCAAAATTTTTTTTAATTTATTGTTTGAAAATGCGCTTTTACAGGGATGTTTGAAGTTTTTTAAATTGCATTAATGATAAGAAAAATTTGAAAAAAATCCGCCATGTTCTACATTCCCCCTGCCCCCCTCCTATATTCATTTTCATCCCAAGATTGAATAAAAATGGATTGAAAAGTTGTTGAGAAGAAATGTTTTGTTAACGTGAAAACCATTAAATGAATAAATCTGTTTTTTTTTTCAGGTAAGCCCCTATTCCTTCCTCTCTTTTCCTGTTTGCACGTGGAAAGATAAAAACGTTTCGGTTCGTAAAGGTTATTTAAAAACCCCACTAGCTTGGAAAAATCTGAAAAAAATTCCACAATGCCCCCCCACCCATCCCACCTTCATTTCCACGCCAAGTTTGTAAAGAATAAATTGAAAATTGGCCGAGGAAAAATACCTATATAATTAACGTGGAAATCAGCAATGAAATATGCTTTTTGTCTGGTAAGGCCTCTCTACCCTCCTTTCCTCTCCTATCAGTGGCAAGATGAAAATAGTTCTTAAAAATTACTGAAAGTTCCACCAGTTCAGAAAAAAACTGAAAAAAATTACTGCAACGAGTGTAAAATTATTCAAACAATATTCCAATTTTTTTCAATGGAAAAACGATCTTCCACTACTTTCACCAGTTGACGCAAGCTAGACTCCCCCCTCCCCTCGGCGAGGTTGATAAATTGGGAAATTGTCACCAGATTTAAAACCAAAACCCCTTAGATAATTTTAATTTTTTTTTCACATAAGCTCTGTTTTTTTTTTTTACAAAATTTTCCTCTCTTTACCTTTTGAAAGTTTAAATCTCGAGAAAACAGACGTATTTTATGCTGCAACCGAATCATTCTTTTGGAAAAATTTAGGCCCCCCTTCCGGGTACTTCACTGCTTTCCCAGACGAGTTTCACATGAATCGTTCCAGTACCCTTGGGGAAGATGTTAAAAATCAAAAGAAATAAGGAAAAGCATCACTTTGATTTTCGTAAGATGTAATCATGAGAATTGAAAAAAAACAACCAAAGAACCGCAATTTTGGGTCTGTGCGAGGGTGCAACAGAGCTGAAAATTCAGACCCCTCTCAAAAGACCCATCTAGGGCTCCTACCGCATGCTCACACCAAATTTCAAGTTCCTCGCTCAATTTGAAGGCGAGTTATGCCAAAAACAAAATCAAAAAATGAGGAAACCTGACCAAAAAAAGCACATGTTTGAAGCTGTGGGGAAGGGTGAGGGGGGGGGGCAAATAAACTAAAAAAGTCGACACCCTCAAAAATCACGTCTATGGCCTCTAATTAAGGTAAATACCGAATTTGAATTTCCCAGCTTATTTTGGCATGGAGATGGAGTAGGAACAACCCTATTTAAAAGCAAAAAAGGGTAAGTACCCTCATATCCCCCCCTCCTAATTGACGTAGGAAGTTGATTTTTGGATATTTTATACAACTTTGGATTTTCTATCGATTGACTTAAAAATTTATAAGTTTTGTGTTTTCGGCCCCTGAGCACCCCCTCCCCCAAAAATGGGGCAAAACTGAATTTTGACCCGAGGTCATCCCCACTTATATGTATCTAATTCGCCGCCAAACTAAGTCCGATTGACCAAATTGGAGTAATTTTGGGTCAGTCTCAAGCGGAGTAAGTAATTTTAATAAATGTTCGGAAACAATGAATAAATAAAAAATAAATATTTAACATGGCTTCTAGGATCTCAAAAGGGATTTTGTTAGTACCCTCTTCTCTCTACCCCCTGCCAATGGTCGATAAGACTGTAACAGGCTGATTTTCATTGACAATACGATGACATTGAAAATCAGGCTAACAAAATACAAGTCTATGCTTTTCCAGTCTCTCCTACCAGCACACCTCACCTTCACTCTCGCTGTGCTCAATGGTGGAATTGTAAAGGGCTCTTTAAACGCGTATAAAAAATTTCTTACGTATACCGAATACAGCTAGGCATTTTACAAGCCGCCCATGACCATAACGCCATCATCTATACAGATATAATATTATCACGTTAAGTATACGAAATTGAAAAACAAAATATATATTCTCGGATGATGGGGTGGTGCGGTATGCGCCCTCTTCAAAAAATAAAAATAAGACCACGACACGACGCACATCCAATCGCCGCCGCATCCCCTAAAGTAAAGCTCTCAATGGTGTTCGATGCACACACACCGCACACGACATCGACATCGACAATACATTTCCACACACAAGTGCCGATTCCATTTCCAAGGCAGCTTGACTCGAATTGGTAAAAGTTGGCTTTACAAATAGGGGGTTGCTCGACAGTACTACACTATATCATAATAGTTACAGTGGGGTGTAAAATATGGCTGCAATCGAACGATGGATTAAGCAGCACGCGAACAGCTATTTCTCAGAAATTATACCCATATAAGCTACCTAGCTACACAGCCTTACCTACTACATAGGTATAATTTATGTAAGTAAAAGTAGGTATCGATCAATTTATCGTACTTGGTATTAGTAAAGTAAAAGCTTCCCCAATTTAATGAATTATTTTTTACGCCCCGCCAATCCAACACGATGCATATTCAAATACACGTGTACCCTGTGGTTGGTAGGTAGGTAGGTAGGTAATACGTAAATCTACTGTACACAGATAGATAGGTAGATAGATAGATAGGTATAATATGCCATTTCACCACGTACACATACACAACGATGATATACTCGTAGAAATATAATAAATTGAATTTCCATCGCATCGGCATCGCCGTACATTGTCAAAGACTCGAATAAATATGTAACAGCAAAGCGAATCGTACAACGTTTGTAGCGAGTTTTCAAAATATAAAAAATACACGATTATTTACATTTGAGTGACGAATGGTTTTACGTGCCAGACTATACACGGGGCACAAACAACTTTCTTTTTCATTTTTTGTTTGATCATCTGCGATGGAGATGGCAATACCGTGCCACCGTATTGCACGGATCACGCCAGTCTGGGAAGGTTTTTTGTAGGGGTTTTTTTTTTGGGAATATACCACGCAATTGGCGTTAATCATATTATGTAACGTGTACTTTATCATTGGTGATCGATACATGCGCGAAATTGAAATTTTTGGATTTTTTGCAATTTATCGAATCGCGAACCAGCTGCGATGGTGGTTTTCGACTTTGTGACGTGTTTGCGTCGAAAGTTTTATAGCCAACAAATGATTTTTCGTTTAGTTCAATCGACGATAAATTAGCCTCGAACGATAGTAAAAATTATTCAAATTCTTCAATATTGAAAAAATTACGTACTCACGTTGTTTGAAGATTTTTAAAAATCAGGATATATTTTTTTTATTTTTTTTATTCTCAAATATGCCTTTAAAAAACATTATACAAGTCGAAGACAAATTGAGAATGCTAAGGAAATGGATATATATTCAATTATTTGCAAGGAAGGAAGAAGGGGGGGAGAGAACATATAGTAAAAAGACATCCTAATTCTTCAAGCTCGAGAGTTTTCAGAAGGGCTCAGTTTGATCAGAAAATTCAAATATTTCACACACGACTCGAAAAAACAATGTTTGTTTTATAGGTGAAAATTTGTAATTTTACAGGCGAAAGAGGGGTAGAGGGGGAGTAGCAGCAGCTCGTCAGCATAGTAAAGTAAAAAAAAATAAGTAATTATTTACATACTTAACTGAACTAAAACTGTTTTTCAAACGTAAGAGTAGGGATGTGGGGGAAGGGGTGAAAAAGAACATCAATCGTCCTTTCCATTTGAAATTTAAGATTGGAAAAATTTTTGCAAAACATAAAAACTTGCAGCGAACCAAATTCTGCTTCAATTTTGTATAGATTTTGTGAGAAAAAAAATCCAAGACTTTTAACGGGATCGGCTCTAAATTTTACTAAAATTTTAATATGTACTTTCAAAAATTTTCCTGATATTACAAGCATTTTTTTTTAATGCTAGAACTGTTTTTCACGAGTGAGAGTAGTAGTACGGGGGAGGGGGGGTTGGAAAGGAAGACCAACTGTCGTTTTCATCCAAAATCATAAATGGGGAAAAATTTTGCAAAACATAGAAATTTGCAGCGAACCAAATTCAGCTTCAATTTTACATAGATTTTGTGAAAAAAAAATCCAAGACTTTTAACGGGATCGGTTCTAAATTTTACTGAAATTTTAAAATGTACTTTCAAAAATTTTCCTAATATTACAAGCATTTTTTTAAATGTTAGAACTGTTTTTTCTCGAGTGAGATTAGGGGTACGGTAGAGGGGGGGATTGGAAAGGAAGACCAATTGTCGTTTCCATCCAAAATTATAGATGGGGAAAAATTTTGCAAACGTGATCGGTTCTAAATTTTACTGAAATTTTAATACGCACTTTCAGAAATTTTCGTTGCATTACAAATTTTTTTTTTAATGCTAGAATTGTTTTTCTCGAGTGTGAGTAGGGGTACCGGGGAGAGGGGCTATTGGAAAGGAAACCCTACTGTCGTTTTCACTAAAATTTGTCAATAGGAAAAAATTTTGCAAAAAATAAAAATTTGCAGCGAATAAATTCACTTTGAAAAAAATTAAAATTTTTGACGAGATGAATTCCAATTTTTACCAAAATTTTAATACGTATTTTCGGCAGAAATTGTTTTCAATATTTAAATTCATCAAATTAAAAAAGGCTCGAGGGTGAGAAATTCATCTTCGTGCTTCCACTTATCGACACCCCGTTTACGATGCTCAAAATGGTAACACTGAAATCCTAAATTTTTTTCAACTAATAAATTAATTTTCAGCAGAGCTATAAAATTAAAAGAAAGAAATTTAACACGTAATACGAGTAAGTAAATTTTTACTAATTATTTTAAATTAAAAATTAAAATAAAGGGGACAATATATAGAATTTTTTTTTAAATTGAAATATCGTTTGGGTAAAAGAAGGGGGGAGGGGGAGAAGAGATGAAAATTATGATGGTATGTATGTGGTGAAATTTTTCTTTAGTTAAAAAATTGAAGCAATTGTATTCCATAAATTTTTTTCAGCTATAGCATTAATTTTAAGAAGAGCTAAAACATTGGAAGAAAAAAATTCAATAGGTAACAAGAGTAAATAAATTTTCACTAATTATTTCAAAAATTAAAACGAAAAGAAAAATGTATCAATTTTTTTTTCAAATCGAAGTACGTATTGTTTGTGTGAACGAAGGGGGAAGGGAGTTGAAAATTATGATGCTACATATGTGATGCATATTTTTTTTTTTTTAGTTAGAAAATTGAAACAACTGCACTCTATTTTTTATTTGAAATATGCAAATGAAAATATTGAAATTTTTATGATTCAAGTTCAAAACGAAAACAAGTGTTGAAACGGAGGGATGAGGGGAGAAGAGCGCGGGGGGTGGTAAAAATCCATTATGCGCAACAATTCTTTGTTCATAACATTAATACAATTTTTTTATTTAAAAATTCATTATGCACAATAATTCTTTGTTCATAAAATTAATACAATTTTTTATTTTTGAAAATTGCGAACATTTAACTAAATATGTGCACTAAAAATTTTGGAAAAATTTTATCAACGAATTATAGACTAAAAAATTTTTTACTGTTTTCAATTTTTTTACATTTTTAATTCGTTCAGTTTATAGTCAACAATTTTTTCAATTCTTTCAATTTTTTTTCTTTTCATTTTAATTAATAAACTTGTGTTTTTATTATTTTTGAAAAATTTTTCAACACGACATAATTAAATTTCAAAAGTTAACTTAAATTGAATTTTTCATCAATATATAAGAACTTATTTAAATCAAATTTCAAATAATAAACAACATGCTGAGTGTTCTGAATGAATTCTTTTTTTAAATCCAATTGTCAAAGTAGGATTCACAGTGTTGCCAACGAGTAATCAAAACATATACGTAATTCAAACATTGATTTCAAAATTTTTGAAAAATAATTCTTACATAGGTGAAAAAAAAATATTATGACAAGGCACGGTTCAAAATCTAAAAATAACACCACCTTGCGCGTTGTACTTTTTGAAAAATCAAAAAAAATATTTACCCAAAATTATTTTTATTTTTTTTGTTGTTTTACTTGAAACGAAATCTTCATGAAAAAAAAAATCCAATGCTATGTTCATTTCGAAACATTTAATTTTTTGCACTTGATATGTAATTTGATTTATTAACACAACGTAAAAAAAAAAATTAATAAAAAAATAGAAAATCATCCAAACAGTGATAAAATACAATAAAAAACTATCTCAAAATTCTGGGAAAAAACTTAATATAATACACGTGGTGATAAGCTCCAGATTATATCACATATATCTATATGCATATTTAAACGAATACACGTGCAATGCGAATGTGTATTAAATTACATGCACTCAAAAATCTCTCACACATAGCACCATAATGATGTTTAAAAATTTAGAAAAAAATATATATACATATATTCTCCAGCACAGATAAACTGGTAATTTAAATAAGTGCATTAAAAAAAATACTCACGTTAATAAAAATCTTCACCCTTATCACGAGCCAATATCTACGTACATATACAAGATGGTAAAAAAATTCATCACCACAATACACCGATCACTTAATTCGGTAAAAAAAAAAATATATTAGTACTTTGATAACAATTACTCACAAAAATTGGTAAAAAAAAATATATATATACATTAATAAAAAAAATTTCCAAAACCAATTCACCGATCGAGAGAATCTGCAGTCGCGAACTCAACTCAACGTGAAAAAAAAAAATTTACCTAAAACATCGCGTCGAAAAAGATCGGAGCGTAAAAAAATGTACCGCCGAAACGCTTTGGTTAAAACGCGAAATTGAATGATAGGAAAAAACAAAGACAGATAATATTAATGTTGTTGTTTTGCGCGCATGACATACCCACTTGGTAATGCATTCGTGGTGGGAACCAGCTGATTAGATCCCACCCATCGTGATATGAATGGAGACGACAAGGGGCCCACGAGCGATACCGTGCAACACACAGTTCTTTTTTTTTTTTTTACATTTCATTTCAACCAACTGAACGACGACCGAACCGTTACATTGAAAAAAAAATTTTTCAGCTGTCTTGTATATTATTGTTGTGGTTGTATAAGTTTGGCTCGCAGCTTGGAGGCTCATCGATGGTATATACTTTTTGACTATGGTTATGTGCTCGAGGTAATAAAAAATTTTTTCTTCTATTTTGCGGCCCGATTAATCCACATGGTCATATTAATAACGTGGCTAATTTATCAACAACGTGGCCATAACAGCGAATCTAGAAAGACTCGACGAGATACGAAGAATCATCGAGCAGGGATTTTGTTATATATAAATTTTTTTTTTCATTTCGTATCGTATTTAAAATTTTTTTTTTTTAATATTGTATAAACTTATAAAGTGTTGTATTTGATATACTACGGTACAATGTTACGTCTCGTCCATTAAAATTTACCAACTCAACAAACGTATACATATTTCTTAACTTGGTAGGTAGGTAGTTTTTCGTCAGAAGTAGCTCGATTCGTAAACGAACACAGAGCGCACAACTCCCATTACATCGTCTGTAATTTACTAAATTACCTCAATACACTTTCTTTCTCCCCCTGCTGCTCTGGTTCTCGTTCTCGTTTGACTCATCACGCTTCATTGTACCGAATACTACCAAACAGCATGAACATTGTGAGGAGCAGTTGTAGTCGTACAGAGTCACTTTCGCACTCACTAAACCTCGACAGAGTTGATTGCTCTGCCAGCCTCGTAGTTGTTACTAAACTACTTATATACGAAAGCTTTTCACCCCTCCCCCCTCCACTACTCTCACCCTACGCTGTTAGTAACGAGCCCATTTTCTAAATTATTCTCAGGCGATTAAAAATTCAACCGTTTTTTTAGTCCTTTTCGTCATCGTCACATCTCAAGGGTAATTTTTTTCCATATACTTGTGCGTTTCTGTACCAAAAAAAAATGTTAAGGCGATTTTTTCCACGATGTTGGTGATATTTTTGATAGTTTTTTTTTTTTTTTCGTTACAATGTTCTTTTTTTTTCTTCATTCATTATTCTCTAAGGATTTTCGACGTAGTCTATGCCCCTAAGTATTGGAATGACGAGAATTCGCATGTTGCTGGTGTGGGGGGGGGGGCTGTGAAGAGAAACAAAAGTGGAGATTTTTCGCTTTCTATTTCTACTCGTGGGTGAGTGTTATTTCTTTTTTTTTAAATACGAAAATTTTACCATTCTTTAATGCTTCTTCTCTTGGTTCGAAATAAAATAATTTTTTAATTTACATACCCAATTACCTGCTGCAGTGTACAAGTACTCTCTCGTTTTGAGATATAAAAAATTGTCAAAATTCGATTAGGATTTCTATCTGCAGAATTAAGAGGAGGAAGAAAAGGATTAAATATGGAACTCTTTAACTGTACCTATAATCTTGAAAAAATTTGAATTAGTTTGTAAAAATTGACAGAAAAGTGATAAAAATTAGGAAAAACCTCTTCCTATCCGTTTGTGGAAAAATTCACCGCTTTACCAGCTTCCCCAGCTTAGTACAGTCAAAATTAGTGCAAAAAATGACCAAATAAAGGAAAAATTTATGACTAGAATTTTTTCCGCAGAATTTCAGATTACCTCACTCTTAAACAGCGTATCCAAAATTGGATAAATCGGACTGGTGCTTCTTCCTCAATATCCGAAATTTGTACTCCAAAATTTTTTTTTTTTTTACCAATAACTTGACATAACTTTGTTACTAAACGCGATAGAGAAAAAAAGTCCGATTAAAAAATATAGCTGGGTAAATTTACAATAAAATAGGTCATAACATATTTTTTTCAAAAATCGATAGAGACACCTAAAAATCAGTTTGAAAAGGACGTGTTCTGTGCTAACGTTATGTTCGGCGCGATGTTTCTTTCGCCTCGCGAGAGCCAGCGGCCAACATTCGTAGATACGCGGGCTCAATTCTCTTTCAGTATACCTAAACAGGGGGTGGGCCAAATTAAGCTTTTTTTTTTTTGGAAATCTTCAAACTGCGAAGTCGCAATAGTAACAAAATACCTTCAAAAAGATGTGGTAACAATATCACTTTTCTAATTTTACGATTCGTAAAACTGACCCTAAAGTTCAAAAATTGAAAAAAAAACACTGAACAAAAATGAGTTTTTAGAATGTTTTTAAAAAAATGGAATTACGTATATTTAAGCTCAAATTAATCGCTGGTAGCAAGTTTTTACCATTACTCCTTTTTTTTTAGATGTTTTTTAAAAATAATTTTTCAAGAGGCTTCCAATATTACTGTACCTAGTATGTGAATTTAAAGGCATTTTGGACCTCCAAAGATAGCATTTCATTGTTTTTAGTCATATAAACCACCACTTATTAAATATTTTGTAAACATTGAGGGGGGAGGGGCAACACAGAAAAGAATGGGCCACCATGAACCCCCTTCCCCCGCCCCTATCCCCACTTATGCCTGTCGCAGCGAATAAAAATAAGAAAATATTGGTCTCTTCTAATCCACCCATTTAACTCTCCCAACAGTGGCATAGGAGGTGGGAATTTGGTATGTTTTTCCCAGGTGCCCACTTTTTTTGGGTGCATAATTATGGTTAAAATGGCAATAAACGTGGCTCTAACCAGTTTTCGATCATTCTACCTACAAAGTTCAAGGAAGATTTTTCCTTCGCTTTACTCAGAAATTAAAAAGTCTTTCTTCGTCTCTCATTCATAAAATCAACGCGATTGCAATTTCACCAGAATTCTTTTGATAATTTAGTGAAGATGGTTTTTGGCATGCAGAAGTGTCCTCAAATATTTACAGAATGGGTGAAAAATCGAAAAAGTTTAATAATTGTGCATTTCCCATCCATTTTTTAGCCCAAAAACCTCATGAAAAAAATTACAGGAAAATGTGGGGGGTGGCTGGGAGCAGGGTGGGGGAAACTCTCGCAAATTTCAGTTTTGAAGCTTCACAATTTCCAACATTGGCAGTTTCATAACCAGTAAAAAATCAAAATTCGCTCCTGCGTGCCCCAAAATCTTGTAAAACACATCCAGTACGTCTACTAAATTTACATACCAACATAAGTAGAAATAGGACCAAAATTGGGATGCGGGGAGGAGGACTTTAGTACCTTTGTCTCCCAAGCTAAAAAATAAACTCTCTGTAGAGTTGCTCGGAATGAAAAATTTTCGCGAGTTTTGCCCCTCAACACCAGGCATGGCTGAATTTTTACCCAAGGCAATCGTCACTAATAAATTATATCTAATCCGGTACCAATGTAAGCCTAGTGGCCAAATTTCAGTGATTTTGGTTGTCATGGAGCCAAGTAAATGATTTCTCCCCAAAACGGATTTTTCTAAAATTCCACTCCCTCCTCATATCTGCCATAGGTTGATGAAAGACTCTAATAACCTGGGTTTCTTTTGACAACATAGTACAGAAAATCAGACTAGGAAGCATTTTGCTGGAGCATATCAGAGAAAGGAGGAGAGCAAAAAAAGGACGCTGCATTTGGATTGAGACAGAGGCAGACTAGCTGAGGAACTCAAGTTCAATTGTCACCCAGGCCTTTTTAAAATAAAGCCTCTTATGTTTTTTTCTGTTAGGCAGGAGTAAAAAAACATCAATTTTATATCGTAAGAATTTTTTTTTTTTTTGAAGATAGCCCAGATTTTCAACGATGAATTGTATGAAATTTTTTCAAGCTGTAATTTTTTTTCCTCGTCCAAAATTTTTGTTCAGTGAATGAAAGCAAAATCAAAATGAATCTCAAAGTTTCAAAATAGAAAAAGTTCCCCTCTCCCCTGCCCTGAAGATAATCTCTTTCCCTTACAGGAATATCCGCATAGTTACTGAGAGGAGCCTACACCCAAACCCTTCCTAGGATCCCTGGACCCTTTCCACTATAGTCTTAACACTAGACCAAGGATTGGAAAATAGGTCTACAGACCCTAATCTGGAGCATATTTGTTGCGCAGTGTGAAACAAATGAATAACTTTTTCAAAAAAGATCTCCGGAAAGTAATATTTTTAAAGTTAGAAATTGAGAAAAATTTATATACTTGTACGATCTTTCTAATCCTCTAGCAGTAAAAAAAAAAACGCCCAAATTTAACACACCTACCCACCCACCCATATGAAAGAAAGTATTTTTCAACACTTAAAAATCAATAGGTATAAATTACAACGCTGTAGAAATATTACTGTAACAATACATCCGCATCGTGTCCGTGTGATATATAAGAGCTCACGTCGTCAGCTCGTTACGAAAATCCCTGCTTTTAGAAGGTCTTAATTATAGAAAAACATGACTGTGAAAGGTTGCCCGAGTAAAAGTTCCATTCACATTAGAATAATTTTCAGCCTTGTGCCATATCGATTGTACGGTTGACATTTTCGATAATAATACATAGTACAGAAAGGTGGTGGGATTGGGTATGGGTATATCGCAGACACACAGATATACATACATATATATGTAGAGCTACATAGTATAAAACCTCACTCTGCTCACTCGCTTCCTAACAAGGGATCATCGACATCTACGCTACCGTTCGAAGAAATCACAAAAGGTGTTTACACACGTGACTCTCCACATGCAGATATATGTATCTAGTTAGAGTTCGAATACACACCAGCTTTATTAGGAAAAGAAAAAAAAAAAAAATCTGTTCGTACAGTACACTGAGAATTTTTCATATTAAACCCAAACACTGCAGACATACGGATAACTGTGTTGTAAGGTAAACATCTACATCTTTTATATGTCGTGTGTATCTGTGTATACGTCGTATAAAGCTTCCTTCGTATTCGTATTACAATAATTTCGTCACCTAACAAATAGACCTATACATGGAAATAGAACACAGAGAGAAAAAAAAAAAACCACGTATGCACATACACGCTTCCATAAGTACATACAACTTAGGGATACAATATAAATACACCATATGATACAAGTAAATAAACTTTATACGTCGCGTTGAAGCATTTTTCTTTCCCAAACACTAAACAACATAAGCTATAGGTAGTGATAGAGAGGTTTGGTATCAACTTGTGTGAGTGTGTGTGCGTGTATATGTACTTCTGGTAACCATGTTTTGTTTATTAATTACGAGAAGACATCGTGTAGGTACCTTAGTATATGAATGAATCAATATAACCCTATACAAAATCAACCTGCCAGACATCTCGATAAAAAAAAAGGTACCAATACAACAACTTGTACTGGTGAACGAGTGTTTAATTCAGGTATATAATTTATCCATCTACAATATGTAAAAGGGCGATAGCCACCAACGAAAGAGTGATACAACTGTAAAGTATAATTTTCCAGATTTAAAGCTGGAAAAAATAATCGAGTCAAGAAATATGTATTTTGTTCTTACTACGAAGATATATTCTTAGAACCTGTTAAACAAACAATCCATCG
Source organism: Ferrisia virgata (assembly GCA_900060175.1). Classification (NCBI taxonomy): domain Eukaryota; kingdom Metazoa; phylum Arthropoda; class Insecta; order Hemiptera; family Pseudococcidae; genus Ferrisia; species Ferrisia virgata. Next base: position 1,400 of record FIZR01013935.1, on the reverse strand, counting down.
TGTAATTTTCAGGGTTTCAGCAGATGGAAGCAGTAAAATTGGAGGGACTGGAAGAACAAAAACTTTAAAATATATGTCAACAAATATGAAGGAAATATTCATGGGGGAGTGGGGTAGAACCCCTATCTCAAGAAACTTCAGAATCTTTAGTCGTTTCACTTCACTGAAGAAGATCAACCACACTTTTTGTAGGCACAGACCAAATGAGCACATTACAACATTGATGAAGATGAACCTTCCTTTCAGGAGGTTTCTAGAAAAGTCATTCGAGCATTAATACCAAACATTATCCTTGTAAGGATTCAATATTATAAGACATTGTGATAGATTAAAAACCCCAAGCTATTTCTGAATTTTGGATGATGTGGTGATATTTAATCTGAGAAACAGTGGCATATCCATTTTGGTCTTGATTCTTTTATTTTAATTAAGGGCAATAAAAAACTAAAATTGAAGCCTGCCACAAGAAAAGTAAAAGAAAGTAACTATCATCCATGTTTTGGCCTCCTTCTCTCCCTATTGAGTACAGTGATTCTTAAATCCCCCCCTGTTGATTTTTAAAACATGGTAATTTATTCTAGATGGTTCCTTCTGTAAATAAAAATGTACAAAGTGTATAAGTATAAACTTTGAGTCCCCAACTAATGAAAATGTAGAATTTTTAAGTAGGCTTTAGGTATAAGCACAGCACATCTATCAGATATGAGAGTAATCTTACATCTGAACGTTCTGCTGCCCTCTTTCCATTGAGCCACAAAATTTCATCTTCATACTTCAGTCGCTTCGCTCACAGAGTTTCCTAAAACGGATCAACTTTTTGAATTAATTAAATGTGATTGATAATGTCGCCAACAGAGCCGGAGGACCATGGTCCAAATGGGAAACTGTTGAGAAGCGACAATGCTACTGGCAGGGCCGCAGCACACGAGTCCAATGGGTAACTGCCAGGTACGCCAGAGCCTAACATCTGAGCGAAAAGAAGCCCACGCCCATCGAACGACGTAGGTTTTTCCAGTTTCCAGTGGACTACCGAACTACTGTCGAAAGATGGTTCCGGGAGTCCTTACCTTAGCTGGAAAGCCCCACCGGGGGAAAAAAGAAGGTTAGGCTAGGCAGGGCCGGCGATAGGTTGGGAGAGGCCCTGGGCAGAATTTATGCTTGGGCCCTTTCAGTTTTTCAAATTTTAACAAAAAATCAGCCCCCTTTATTTTTTCAAATTTTGATAAAAAATGAAACGAAAAAAATCTTAATTTTATTTTAAAAATATAAAATAACAATACAAAAAAAAAATTACACAGCGGCCTTACGGGCCTTTTTTTGGGCAAAATCTTTAATTATGTCGTCATAATTTAACATACAAGCTAATCGATTTTCAATCGAAAGCAGAGCCAAATTAACAA
>FIZR01013932.1:0-30660 GCA_900060175.1 Ferrisia virgata | reverse complement strand
TTTTTTCTTCAAAAATAACATATTTAATTTTCAAAACATTTCATTGCATAATACGCGAGAGAAATTGTTTTAACGAACACCACCTTTCGCCCGAAAAATTACCTACCAAACTACCTACTTTCCAATGTAGAGCACCCCCTTAATCGAGATAAACGATGTGTATTACTATTTTTCAAATTTTTCTCTAAATACCAATTAAGTAAAATTAATTTTTATAATACATACATGTAACTCGTATCATTTTGTTATTGTTTTGCGGGTGTAAAATAGTTGTTTTGCAACGACTTATTTTACAGGGAGTAAAATGAATGTTTATTTTTTTTCTCCCTGAGTCCCTGATAGCAGAGTGCCATCTAATTGGATGGTGTTAATTACGTCATCAAAACATTTCTACCTGTTGTTTTGAATTTTGAAATTGCTGTTTGAACTTGTCCGTTACGGCGTTACTTATCTGATTCTTATTGTCAAGTGTTTTTTGTTGTAAAAGTAAAAACTATGGAAGATAATTGTACCCCGCCTGAATTAAAGGAGATTGCTCAGCAAGTATCATTGAACCTATTACCGCCAAAATCAAAAGAAATTTATAAAAAGGCGTACAATAAGTTTACGGCTTGGAGAATAGAAAAAAAAGCTCCAATTTCCAAAAATGATACTTGTTACATGTACTTATTATAAAAAGTATCATACGCGACAACGGGTCTAAAATGCGTATTATACTATACTTAACGCATGGAGGAGTACGCGTTAAGTAATATACTAATTCTGTAAATGGTAGATAAAAAAATTGTCCTACTTGAATTTTATTTAACTCAATGACCTTATCAAGAAAAAAAAAACATTGTAATTTCCCTTTTTTTTAATAAACTTCTACAATCGCAAAGCGAAAATTACTTAGGGTCGTATTCATAGTCACTATTCAGTACTTACTAAGTAGTGAATTTTTAAAGAAATTTTTCGAGGTAAAATAAAATTGCCGAAATAAATAATTTTTTTGAATGGAAAGATTAGGTCCTGAAGTATTGATTTCATACATTCTTCGTATCGATTAACTTTTGGATCATGATCATAATCAATCGCGGATCAAATTCTTGCGCTCGTTTTGTGATTGGAAATTGGAAATATCCACACGCTAAATCGATGACACCAAACAATATCGCTTCTGCTATTTCTGCGAGGATCTGGTCAATATTTGGCAGAGGATAATGTATGGTCGCTACCTGTTCGTTAAGCTTTCGATAATCGAATACTGGCCTTTTCTTACCGGGTTTGTTACCGACTAAGAATGCTGGGGCGGCATACTCTGACGTTGTATCCACTACGATTCCTGCCGCTCTCCATTCTGCGAGTTGTCGCGACATCTCTTCTGCATCGGCCACGTTCGAGTGATATGGTTTTGATGCTACTGGCTTACTGCCTGGAAGAACCTCGATATCGATAGGCGGAACTTTTGCGACGCCTAACTCACGTACGTTTAGTGCAAAGCAATCGCGATATTGATTGCACAATTTTAAACACCGATCACGTTCGGTTTTGGTCAATTCTTCACCAAAATTGAAGTTTTCGTGCTGCAAAACGACTGGTTCGATATTCACAAAATTCACGACGTTTTTCGTGGTTGATTCGTCACTTTCAAAATTTGTAAATTCGCGAAACCACTCATTATCTGCCGACGTAACAACGAATTTGTTACCCCACTTTATTGTTGCAATTTCTGGGCATTCGGTAAGTACTCTCGTTCCCTTCTCAAGGTCTCCAACACTGTAGATTCGCGTTTCCTTTGGTTCGATTTTCGCATTGATTCCTATAACGTTAGTAGCACATATCAGGCAAACGTGACTACCTGGATCAATTATTGAACCTGTGATCGATGTACCATTGACCTCTGCCGTTTTGATGTATTTCTCGCCGCTCTTTGTCGTCACACCAGTAACCAAATTCACCACGGGCTGCTTAGTCGCGGTTGCAGACGATGATGGGGTTTCCTTCGAGGTGCTGGACGCTTGGGCTGTCGTCGTAGTGGTTGGGCATTCTTTCTTTGAGTGTCCTTCGGTCTTACAAATCGTACAATACTTTGGACGCTTTGGTTGTGGGCAATCTTGAGATAGGTGATCAGTTTTTTGGCGACAATTATAACAAAACATAGTTTTCTTCGATTCGTTTTCCAATGCGCTGCTCGAGGTACTCGTAGCTGTCGTCGTTTCGGCAACTGTTTTTCGGTCAAGTGGTTGCGTAGTCGTCGCTCTCAGTACAGCACACAATTTAGGTAGTTTCAACGACTCAAATTCGCGTAAACGTTTCATATAATCGCTCGGTTTACTGTAATCAAATACCTTTAAATAATGCGCCAATTCCGCGGATCGTAGCCCGGCGCAAACTGATGCCTTTGATTCACGGATTGTTGCGTTTATCTCCTCAGCGAGTCTCAACTTGTCAAGGACATATTCGCGCGGCGATTCTTTCTCTTTTTGTATTCTTGACTGAAATCTCTCCCATTTGTCAATGATGCTGTCTTCCTCTCCCACAAAATTTTCGAAAAATAATTTGCGAAAGTCGTTCCACGTTTCAATTTCATCAGCGTTGAGTAGATACCACGCCTTTCCCGCGTTTGTTAAGAGTCTTTTCGCCGTTTCGAGTTTTTGTTTGCCCATCCATTGTGCTATCGTCGCTTGAGCTTCGATTGTTCGGAGCCACTCTTTCGCTTCCGCTGGCGAAGTTTCTCCGTTGAATTTCGCGATATCGGGTAGTATGACTGCACTATTAGCTGCACGAACGAGATCACTAACAGCTGATAATGGTATCTGGCTTATATCAGGAAATTCCTCGGACTTCTTTTTCGGTGCCATAGTCGCGAACTCACAATTAAACTCCGAAAACTACTCTCACAATGCACTTTGATTTCTAAACTTGCATGAAATTCGCGACCACTTCTGAATTGTAGGGAATCCTACTGAAAATTACTACGAACGAATTCAAACTCTCGATAATCGGACACATAATCATTACAAGTCGTTTTTAATAACTTTTAATTAAAATGAGAAGGTAATATAACAATAACATTACAAAAATTCAAATAATATATATAAAAGGTTCTTAAAACAAAATACTTCCGAAAAAAGGTATCGTGTCTCTCCAAACTATGAAAAAGATCTAGAATGACGAAATGCATCATTCACTAAAAATATTGATTTACTCGGTAATTACCGAGATTTCCTACACACACATGAAAAAAAACGCAATTGAAAAAAACTTCAAAGTTAGGACCTGGGAATTTTCTATGTTGTCGTATGACAGCTGATTGACCTTCCCTTCGACTATCTCCAGTACGAGATTCATTCGTGTTATCATTCTTTCGTTTTTCCACAAATCTGCTTCACCATGAAATTGTGAAATTGTTACATCAAAGAATAATTGTCAGAAATAATGAATAATCTTTCTAAAATTCTAAAAGAATTAGAAGATATGATCGCGCTTATTAATCGAGCTCCGGTGAATACGATTATAAAGTGACTCGTGCAAACGTATTGTATGGTAGTTCGAATAGTAGAAAAAATAGTAGAAACTACTCGTGATGCTTTTCCCAAACTAACTATGAAGAAAAGAGTTAGTAAGCTTACTGATGTGTATCTAAATATTTAGTTGAAAAATTATCTCATTCAAAATCGTTCTTCTTTCGTGAACGTGAGAGATCTGCGTATCAATAATTATGACGAAATTTTTTCATTCTTGATACGAGATAGTAAAAATATTAGAAGTTTAACGCAGAAATTATTATTCGAATATTGTCAATATGGGGCATATCTTGATCAATTCTGTATTATTTCGTGAAAAAGAAAAATAGAGACAAAATTTTAACTTCTTTTAGTGTAGAGATGAACATCAGAAATGTAGAGGAAAAAGTATTGACGGTTGTACTGCATGAAAGTGGTCCGATCGGACCGTTTTCTTATCATCTATGTTGAGAATTGTGAGCTCCGTGTACGTAGTATGCAAGAGTACAGAGAGTATAAAATTTGCTGTATGAAAGTGGTCCGATCGGACCATTTTCTTATCACCTACGTCAAGAATCATGAGCTCAATGTAGTACATAAGAGTACAGCTGTACAAAAGTGGTCCTATCGGATGGTTTTCTTATCACTCACATCGACGTTTGAAATTTTTAAAGAAATGTGCTCAATTGTCGAATTTATTTGTTGTTGTGTTCAAGAAGATGATGGAATTTATTAAATATTTCAGTTAAAAAAATTGAAAAAATAGTACAAAAAGACTCTCTCTTAGTTAAAAAATAGGTAAAATTGCGAAGCAACATGAGACTGTATCATGAATAATGATGTAGGCCTACCTGAGAAATCGAGAACTGCGCTGAAAATTTTAGGTGTTACTAGAGTTTCAAAAAATGGTGAATTTTGACTGAAAATGAAAATTTTCAACTTAAAAATGAGAAATCTGAAAGTGGATTGGAAATTTAGGTTTTAAGAAAAATGGTAAAATATGCCCTAAAATTTGAAAAAATTAGGAGTGTGTCAGGATTTTCTTCGGCTGTTCTACCGATGTGTCAGAGGAAATCATCCGTTGTTTTACTGTGAAAAAGTGGGAAATCTTTGGCTTTTTTACCAGTGCGTTAGAGTGCGCCAGAAGGTATATTTATATACTACTGCTTTCCATCCAAAAAAACACGTAATAACGAAATCATTCAAACCCGACAATTCATGATTGAAAATTGAGTTAAAATTTGATAAAGATGAGGAAAAAGTGCAAAAAACCTATCAAAAATCATGAAAAAATGGCGAAAGGTCGTTGAAAATTGGATAAACTAGATCCATGTCAACATTTTAACATAAAATGCAATAATCATTTGTAATCATCTATTATCGTCGTGAGTTTTTAATCAAAAACTTCGAATGCAAAACGGTTACCCTTCTCTTCACTCCATTTTGGCATTTTATTTTATTATTTTCTAGCAAAATGAAGATTATAAAATTATCCATTATCACAAGTCTTGGATTAAAAACTTCAAATCAAAAATCAAAAATATTTCACATGTGTTTTAATTTCTTAATTTTCGTTATTTTTTAATTAGTTCAATTTTTTAATTTTTCTGTTTCTTTATTTTTTAATTTTTTTCATCTTTAAATTTCTTCAATGAGTTAGGATTTTGACATGAAGTTCAAAAATCATCTTTTTTTATTCTGTTTTTTATTATTTAGCTTTTATTTTTCATTTTTTTACCATTTTTAATTTTTTAATTTTTCTAATTGAACATACATGCCAATATTCTAGCATCAAGTACAAAAGTAATCAATTGTTTTTCATTTTTAAAACTTTTTTATTTTTGTTTTTATGTTCTTTTATTTTTTTACGTTTATTTAACTTGGACATTTAATCGTTCGTAATCGTCCTTTATCGCGACGTTATATGAAAAACGTTACACTTTCAAAAAATGACCCCCTAGCTCTAAAACACATCCATGTCAAAAAGTGATAAAAATGAGTAAAAAGCTCTAAAAATTGATCAAAAAATCATGAAAAAAAAAAATTAAAAATAATCCAAAATTGGGAAAAATTTTGACTAAAATGGGTGAAAATTGATTTAAAATATGAAAAAAAATCATTGAAAATTAAGTAAAAAGTGCAAGAAAGTGGTTAAATGTCACGAAAAAATTTCGAAAAAAGGTGTAAATTGACCTAAAATATGAAAATAGTAGTTAAAAATGATCGAAAACTCTCTAAAAAAAATTGCAAAATGAGTAAAAGTTAAAAAAATTGATCGAAAACCACAAAAAAATGTTGAAAATATTATGAGAATTAACCAAAACTATGAAAAAAAATCTTTAAAAGTTATCAAAAATTGTGTAAAAGTTCGATGAAAATTGACCTACATTATGAAATGAATCGTTAAAACCATCAAAAATTGAAAAAAATTGTCTCAAAAGGATAAAAGGGAAAGAAAATTGACCTGAATTATGAAAAAAAATCGTAGAAATTTTATGAAAATGGGTAAAATGAGCAGGTAATTGATTCAAAATCAAAAAAAATTGTAGAAAAATATGTAAAAAAAAAAAGAAAAAATGTTAAAAATCATTAAAAATTGGAAAAAAATTGACAAAAATAAGTGAAAGTTGACCCGAACTAAAAAAAAAAAACATTATCAAAAATTTTGTAAAAATTTTGTAAAAATGGGTTAAAATTGTGCTAAACCGTGAAAAAAATTAGTTTGATAAAAACAATTGTATAAAGTGCAAAAAATTGATGAAAGGTCAAGAAAAACCGTTAAGGTTAAGTATCACGAAAAAAAAATTGAAAAATAGGTGAAAATTGACGGAAATCGTGAAAAAAAACTTCGAAAATGATCAAAAATTGGAAAAAATTTAACGATAATGGGTGAAAATTGACTTGAAATATGAAAAAAATCTTCAGAATTATCGAAAATAAGGTAGAACTTTGTACAAAAAATAGTAAAAAGTGCAAATAATTGATGTAAGAAATAAATGAAAATTGACCTAAATTATTAAAAAAAAAAACCGTTTTAAGCCATTATTTTCAAAAAAATTTCTTAAAGTTTGTGAAAAAAAATCAAAAATAGCACATATGGTATTAAAATTTTAGTTATAACTTCTTTTGGAGCTTTTTCCTTTCAATGAACAAATTTCGAAATGAAGTTTCGACCTGACAACTTCGAGTATTACTTTATTCAAATTTCGATTTTCCACGTCAAAAAAAAAATACTGCACAATGTCAAGTCGAAACCTCAGCTCAAAATTTGTCCACCGAAAGTACCCCATCGGAGTAGGTTATAAACAAAATTTCAGCTGCCAAAGTGCACTTTTCGATTGTTTTTACAAATTTTTGTATATTTTTGGTAAACATTTGTCTCTCTTCTCACGTATACATTATCTCCTAAATGTTGAGTTAGAGTTCATAATTGCTCTCGATGGTCTCTTTTTCCGATTAATTTTCTTAATCAGGACAATGAATTATGAAATGATTGTCAATCTTATAATCTTTATAAAGTTTTTAAATATCAAACGATGAAAATCTTTTTTCCGAATGATTCAATAAAGTAGAAGATTAAATTTACCCAATAATTTATTTACGTTTAATTTTCATAAATAAATCTTGCCCTACAAACTTGCAATAGATACATAATACGATTGAATCATTCGATTTTTATTTTTATCTCGTACCTACGCGTATTGAATGGAGAAAATCTTTTTACCTAATAAGAATTGATGAAAAAAAATTCAATTGAACCTAGTAGGGCGTTTTCACCAGCTCAATAAATTAAATAAATAAATAAATAAATAAATAAATGTACTTCTACTAATACATTATTTAAATAGGAAAACGCTGCATGAAATCGCGCAGCACCCACATTTGTACATAAATTTAATACACAATTATTACGAAATATATTTGTAAAAAACCAGTTACAAAGGGTTAAAAAACCAACCTCAAGGTACCGATAGTCGAGATTTGTTTAACGTTCCCGCAGAGAGTGCATCTTTAACGTAATAAAAAATTTGCATTCGACTCCCTCAAGTATGGTCGCATCGCGTTGGTTATCCATCCGAACAATAAATTAGTGCAGTAGAGACGACGTTGATGTGGTAGGATTTTTGACCGGCAGAGCTATAACAGATACACGTGGTCGTGTAGGTCTACGTATCAGCATCAAGCGAGATGATTTATCATCACGTAAAGGTAAAGCCGTCAGCTATAATTGCGAAGATGAGCGTCTAATTATATTCTCGTGTTTTGAGTCGACGATGCTCGAGCTCGAGCTGCAGCGTCGAGAGGCTCGAGATGCCACTTATTTCGGTTATAGAATTAGAAGCATTCTCACCCTGATGAGCTTCCATATTATGTTAAATGTGAGGTACACGTACAGCTACAGGTACAGGTACATTGTTATCTTAAAATGAATGGCAATTTTCGAACGAAAAATGGACAAGTATTGGGTATATTGGGAGTTATTATTATGTAATACGTATACGTACTGTACAATGTATACACATCACATACATTTATGTTGTGTACGTACAAGAATGTCTGTTAACGTCATTAACATTCTCTGTAATACGTTTGTTTTATGTACGTCTGCGGTTAGCTTACGTATCTACTCGTATCATTTTTTTGGAATTTTTATTTTCACATCGCGCCTCGATTGATGATCATTTAAACGAGAAATAAATGTTCGTTCAATTGTTACGTTGCGCTGTGCTTTGGTACGAGCCTCCTGCCAGTATCTTAGGCCCATCTAGATCAACGTACGAATAATCGTATCGAGTTTAATAATGTATTTTATAAGTGCCAGTACTCGTAGTATTCACGAAACGTATAATTTACCATCTATTAGCCTTGACTATAGAGGGTGACAATATATGTATAAATATACCTTTACACAAGACGAATACATATATTGTACAATACCTATCTTGTTAAATTAGCAAATGGTAATCATGTATTTTGACAAAAAAAAAAAAAACTTTAAATAGAATAAAAGTGATTTTTCTTGTTAAGTGGTCAGATACGACAGCCTAATAAACTAGTCTATATTCCATATATTCAATGTCATCATATTATATCACATGCATGTAACATGATGTATACATAGGTATAGGTATAGGTACCAGGACCAGCCTACTTGGTACGTTCAATATTTAACGTAAACAAACTTTATTCTGTCTTGGAAAAAAAATATATTAAATTTTATAATGGATGAAACCGGTTTTATTTGTGGGTACATACGGTTTATGAATTGATATATATTTTTAAACTTTTTTATATTTTAAATTGGTACAATTTTTTTCATAATATATTTTCTGCAAAATGTTTTATTTTGGAATTTAAACGCCATACATTTGCCCGGTGGTGTGTTTTTTTCTCGTGTACGTCGTACGAGTAAATTCGTGGCATGTATTTACAAGTTATCGTATCCAACAGTTGATCAGATGTACGAAATTTTTTAATTAGTTATTATGCAATTTTTGCAATAAAAAAATTAGGTACCACAGCGGATCGAATGATGCTATTTTTTATTTTATTTTTTTCAAATATTGCACAAGGAAAGGGAAAAAATTATGAATAAATTTCAAAGCTACGTAATTGATAAAAATTCGTTAGTCTTTGATATAATTTTCGATATCGCTTGGAGGTTTTTAAAATAAAAAAAAAAAATTATTCGAGAGAGAAGTAGATATCCTACGAATGGAAATTTTTATCCGGAAAACCGTGATCTCAGATATTCGGTAGCTTTCCTTTCGAATTTTGAATCAGATAGTTTTCCATCATATAACAAATTACGTTTGTAGTGTGCTTTTCTCGAAGCAGCTGAAAAATGCGAGAATTATTGTGACAATTATTACTTAATTGAATTTTCCACACCTGTTCATCTAAAATAATCGGAGGAAAGAGTGCAAAAATGGTTATGTGGACAAGTCCATTCGAAAAGATTACAACTACTATTTTATGGCCATACAAAGGAGCCCACTGGGGACCACACTGAGAAGGGTCAGAAATGGATAACAGATTATTTCAATGTGCATTTATTCAAAGAACAGCTGAATGCAACGTACAACGGTCCAAATGTGTGCCCCAAGGTAAAGAAATCAAAGAAATGAGATAATTTTTTAGGCCGATTTTCTATGCCATATTTGTCCATGAAAACCAGGCTATTAAGGTGCATCGCCCTTCGGCGATTGATTCACTTTGGGCCCCTACTAGACCATTACCACCATTTCTAGTCATATTAGATGTTTATTTATCTCATTCTCTCTTCTCTCCACTACCCTGAAAATTATGTGCTCAGCTCGATACCGACCAAGATTGATCAAATTTAGGAAATAGGCTTCGATTGGTGGTGGATTTGATATTCTGGAGTGGGAATGAGCTCGGATCAAAAATTCACTTATGCCCAAATCGGGGGAGGGAATGTTGAGGAGCGAAAATCGCAAAAATTGTTCCTTTTTGAGCCAATCAATATATAATCCAAAATTGTATAACATATCCAAAAATCAGCTTCCTAGATCGATTAGTAGGGAAAATATGCGGATTTTCTCCATTTTGACCATTTGGCCTTGAAGAAGGGATATTCCTGCTTCATGAACTTGAAATTTGGTATGTAGACTTGGTGGAGGGCCATAAATGTGTCTTTCGGAAGTTTCGACTTTTCAGACCCATTGCGTCTCCTTACAGGCCAGAAATTTGATTTTTTTAGGCGAGTTTTTCTTATTTGTTGAGAGTCTGTTACTCGCATACTCCTCTCCAAACTGAGCTAGGAATATGAAGTTTGGTTTGTAGGTTGAGTGTAGGTGCTAGATATGCATTTTACGGTCCCCACTCCCTCGCAGCCATAAAAATGTAGTTTTTTGGCCGGTTTCCCTCTTTTTTTGAGCTTTTTGCTCGTATATCTCCCCTCCAAACTGAGCTAGGAAGTTGACATTTGATATTTAAATGTGGTATAGAGGTCCTAGATGTGCTTTTTGAGGGTATTCACTTTTCGGCCCCAGTGTTCCCCCTCGCAATACCTAAAAATGTAGTTTTTTTTGTTGATTTTCCTTATTGTTTGAATTTTTTTCTCACATAACTCCCCGCCAAATTGAGGTAGGAAGTTGTGTTGTATGTGCCTTTTGAAGGTCTCAAGTTTATTGCACTCCCTCAAAGCCTCCGAAAAAGTTGTTTTTTTGTTTATTTTTATATCTCCCCCCACCCTCTCGCCCTTATTAGGCTGGGAAGTTGAAATTTCAGGAGAGGGGAATTCTGTATTCACGTGTATCTGAAGAAAAATTATAATCCTAATTCATATGCCTGAAGGAATAAATTTTCCACTGGGGGGAGGGGAGGAAATTGATGAAAAAACCTTCAAATTGCTGCAGCTACGGACTTGGTGGGTACGTAGAATTTTTTTCACCAAAATATGCGTTTTGACGAGTATAATTTTTAGAAATTATTTCAACTTTTATTTTGGCGTTTTGAGCCTGTATTGTTGAAAACTCAAAAAATGCTGAAAAATGAATTTTTCTTAGAAATAATGGCCAATACGCTAAAAATGAATAGAATTAAAGTTGTTCAGCGTGAAATTCTGTATCAAAATACGCCATTAAAATTTTGGCTGAAAAACGTAATTGCAGAATTGTGGGTATGAGCGCGTGACGAGTAAAAGGTCAAAATGCAAACGAGGGCTTCGAACAAAAAATAAACTCCGAATTGGTATCCAACGTGTTTGAATTAGTCAACAACCATTCCTTTCCTAATTTTTTGACCCATTTTTAACATGAGAAAAAATTAAGTACAGCTGCAACTTTCATATTAATACTAAACAACAATCTATTACGAGAGGGTTTTGAAATTTTTTATATTTATTACGTGTCGATATAAAATCGCGGAAAAGTCGCGCCGAATTTTCGCTGCCTCGTTTCGGGACCCCGATACATTCCCCTCCCCCTCCTTCAACAAATTTGGAACAATACATAGGTTAGTGATACTGGTGTCGTTTTCGCATACATCGAATCCTTTGAATGTGCTGGCTAAGTACACTGGGGGAGGGGGAGGGTTTTTGATTATCGTTTATATGATCTGGCCAAGGGCTCACTGTCACCAGTGACCATGCTGAAAATAGTACAATTCGGTGAAAGAGAGCAATGAATTCCTGAAAGTAGGATGTTTATGGGGTTTCCGTAATTCAAAATTTTCTAAACTCAGGAGGATAGAAGTTCACTACTTTGCATATATTTTTATTATTACTCATACTAAAAATTGTCGCTTCTCCTTTTGAAAAGGAATCAATTTAGAAGTTTTATTTTGAAATAAATGACTTTTTTTTTAGTAGTAATGTCCTGTGCACGTTGAAAAAAAAAATCAAAAAAATCAAGTCATCATGCAATTGTTGATTTTTAATTTCAAACTCGTTCTATTTCATTCACAAATTTCATCGAGTATGCCTAACAATAATTGTACGCGTATTCCATTGATGACCTAATCAACAGAAAGAACTAGATCAACTTTTTATACTTATTACAAAAATATGTATAAATTTATTATAACTTGGTCAATTGGCGTAAAGTTATACATATCTGCATAAATGACATTGTTAATAATCAATCCAAATACGTGGGATAATATCACTTACAATTATGCATTTTTTTTTGTAACGATTTTCACCATCGTATTTAAATTAGCTGTTCGCCACATACTAGTAATATTAGACATGCTCGTATATTTGACACTTGTATATAAGTGTAAGTGTGTGTGTGTCTGTGTAAATACGGCGCGAATCCTGAAATCTGGATTATGTAAAGGAGTTCTAGTTCATGCATTATTTGCCTTAAGTTTTAAATACGAAGGACATCGGGTTGAATCGCGTTACCTTTTTAAAGTATAACATCTTCACACCTTTTCATCTACGAAAAAGTGGTTTTTGGGTATTTTTTCTTCCTTTACCGCGGCTATGTTTATAATAATTTAGGTGGTGGGGGTGGGTGAACGATTTTGGGTCGAAACTAGTACAAATATGATGGTTTACGGTTTCGAATTGTTATTTGATTTTTCGTTAACGTTTATCGACATTGTACGAAGAAGTCAACATGAAGGTAAGTGCATTCGTGATTGTTTTTAAATAATTTTTATATTTTTTTTTTCGGTCAATTTGTGCGTCGTTTGTTGCGTGTTAAAAATTACTCGAAGTAGTGTTTTTTTTCTTCCAAATTTTAAAATTTTTTCTAAAATAAATTTTTTGTTTTAAAAATGTTCTTTTGAATTTATTTTAATATTTTTGTTTTTTTTTTTTTGTGAGTGTAAAAATATTGTGTCGTTTTAATGTGTAATTTTGGTCAACTCGATTACTGAGTAAAATTTTTTAATCTTGTTAAAATTAGTTCTGAATTTTGGGACTTTTTTCGAGTTCCTGTATTTTGCTTATTAAAAAAAAAAAAAAAAAACATTAAAAAAATTGGTAAACCAAGGCGAGGCAGGGGGTCCAAGAAATTGCATGAAATTTTGTAATTATCTCAAAATTTTTCTAAGCATGTTTGTGAAAAAATTGCAAAAAAGGGTACAGTAAAAGGAATGGATGATTTCTGACTATGAGAAAGGTTTTTAAAAGTAATTCTTAATATGTTTAAATATTCAAAATTGTATTTTAAATTTTAAAAAATTTTACTATTTTATTTTATTTTTATTTTTTATTTTTTTCTTACATTTAGTCGTATTATTTTAAATTATTTTCTTCGAGATAAAATTTATTTCTTCTATAAAAGCTTTCCATTCTAATTTTTTTTAGCTTTATAAAAAAGTAGGAATTTTTCCAATTCATATAATTTCTTTCCTAAAAATTAATTGAAAGAAATTAATTAACATTAAAATTATTTTTAATATTTAAAAAAAAAATTATTAGAAACTTCTAAAAAAAAAATTGGAGGCTCAGCATTAATATACTTGTCAAAATTTTTAAACAAGTAGATGAAGAATAGGAGCATTGCGAAAATTTTACCATAAAATCGTATAGTTCATACATTCGTGTTCAGGGTGTAAATAAAATAATTATTTAATTAATTATTCGAACAACACGACGTACTTTTTCAACACGTAGGCAAATAAAACTAACAAAAACTGTGATATTTTTGCAGACCGTATTTGTTTTGGTTGCTATCTTATCGGTAGTCTTAGCCCAAGAAACATACGATGCGAATCGAAACTACAATTTCGAATACGCCGTTTCGGATCCGGTCACCGGTGACCAAAAATCGCAATCGGAAACCCGTAATGGAGATACAGTGCAAGGATATTACCAACTATTGGAACCGGACGGCACGTACCGTACAGTAACCTACGTAGCTGATCCCATTGGAGGTTTCCGAGCTTCGGTTTCCAAAGCAGGAGCCCCCGGAGCGCCGGTAGCAAAAATCGCACCAGTCATTAAACCCCAACCAGTTGTGTCAGTTTTGCCAAAAGCCGTACCATTACCAGTAGTCGCACCAAAGGCTGTTGTACCACCTCCAGCTCCAGCTACACTTGTACCTTCGGCATCGGTTAGTTACCCGTACTACTCACCATACCCGTACTCCGCCTATCCTTACTCGTCCTATTCGTATCCGTATTACAACGGATACTATCCTTACTACTCATCCGGTTACTATCCTTACTACAATTATAAAAAATAGACAAAAATCCAACCAGTTTGTGTGTGTGTAACATTTGCGTGTGATTTTATGCTTAATATTAATATGTAAGATTTATCGTTTTAATAAAATCTTTTTTAACTTCTCATACAAGCGTGTTCTTTATGAAGATGAACGTTAGCGTAGGTTAACGCCAGCAACGAGTTAATGGCTTTTAAATGATTTTTTTTTTCCTCAACCGGTACAACGAACGAACGAACGAACGAACGAACGAATAAACCAACAACACGACCGTTTTAACACCTCATTTACCGGATATTAATGAGAAGTTGTTAACTGTACCTATAGGTAGGTATTTGAAATGGAAGATGCCTACGGGTGCGAATGGTTCATCTTCTGTTTGTCTAGCGTCGATTCTAATATTTTACATTTTTTTTTTATTTTTATGAAGTCGCAGCAGTTTTTTATGTGTCGGTTATTCGCGCTGATGTAGTTGAACTCGAGTGAATTTAGCGAACGTCAGAATTATCATATTTTTGATAGAATGTATTATTTTGTAGGATGAACGTGTTCGATGATTTTCTTACTGAATTTTTTCATCGATATTGTATTTAATTTTTTGAAGCTGAATTAAGTGAAATGCCCCTACCGAATGTACATACCTATTTTCAACTTTCTAGCTCAATTTGAAGGGGAGTTATGCGAGGAGCAAACTCAACAAATCATAAAAAACCACCAAAAAACCACTTTACTGAGGATGTAAGGTGATGAAATTGGGGTGAAAAGTCGAGACCCCCATAAGGCACATGTACAGCCCCTACTAAATATACATACCTAATTTCAACTTCGTAGCTCAATTTGGAGGGAACAAACGCAAAAAATAAGAAAAAACGACCAAAAAACCACATATTTGGAATTGTGAAGGGATGAAATGGTGCTGAAAATTGAGTTCTGTATTTTTGGCAGTGACGTTTCCTGGAATGGCTCAAAGAAGGGAGTTTACCTTTTTCTGTGTACGGTTTTTTTGCTCTGAATTTGTAAAAATTAATTAAATCGTATGCCCGAGTCAAGCGAAGGTGAAATTTAAAAAAGAATGCACTTTTTAACGATCAAAAAGTTTATTTTCAGAAGTTTTAAGAAAAAAAATTAGCATTATAGAAATGTTTTAAGTTTGTCGGCCTCAATGATGGGGGGGGGGGCACAGATCTCCTTGGACATTGATCTATATTTATTTGTCTGTTACTTCGTTTGTAATTTAATTTGATATAAACCTGGCTTCCTAAGGTTGAATCGTTCCAGCTTCCGAGTTCAAAGAGTAATCCCAAAAAAATATGAAAAAACCCTCCAAAAACTAACATTACTTTTTCAAAACAGGAGGGTATGAAGATTCAATGGCGATGAAAAGTTGAAACCCCCAAAAGGCACATCTAGGACTCGTACGTCAAATTTCAACTTCCTACCTCAATGTAGAGAGGAGGAAACAGCCTATTTTCAAGGTCAGAAAGGAGAAAACCTCCAATATTTCCCTTCTTCATTGACCTATGATGCTGATCTGGATGCAATTGGATTTTAACCCAAGATAATCCCCACTCAAAAATATCGAATTCGTCGCCAATCTAACCCGACTGCTCAGATTTTACCGATTTTGGTTGGTACCAAGCTGGGGCAATGATTTTTAGTTTAGTGGTCAAAACAGGCCTCAATAGTCTTCTAGGATAACAAAACAGATTTCCTTAATACCCGTCCCACCTCCTTCCCCTCCTCCTCCTCGCCAATATTTGCTACAGATCGACGGGCTATAACAGCCTAGTTTCCATTGACAATGTAACATCGAAAATCAGGATAAAAATTAGTTGAAATAAATATCTGGTATATTCAAAATGGCACGATCCCCTTCCATAGTAGCATTTTAGCCTGATTTTCTATGTCATATTATCAATAAAAACCAGGCTATTACAGTCCATCAACCAACGATGGATGAGGGAGGGAATATCAACAAAATCTGTTTTGGGGTCCTGGAAGACCATTAAGACAATTTTTAGCCATGCCAGATATTTATTTTTATTTTTTTCCCCCGAACGTTAAAATCTTTTACTCCGCTCAATACCGACCGAAATCGCTTCAATTCGGTCAATCGGCTCAGTTTGGCAGCGTATTAGATATATATGAGTGAAGATAAATTTTGGTCAAAATTAAGTCTTGCCCAATTTTAGGGGAGGGGGTGTTGAGGGGTCAAAACACAAAAATTGCCCATTATTACGCTGATTGACAGAGAATTAAATTCTGTGTAGCATATCTAAAAATCAACCCCCCATGTCAATTAGGAGGGAAGATATGGGGGCTTTCCTCCTTTTTGACCCTGAAAAAAGGCTGTTCCTCCCCTATCTCCCCACCAAATTGAGCTAGGAAGTTGAAATTTGGTACGTTCATTCAGTTGCGGCCCTAGATGTGCCTTTTGGGGGTTCTAACTTTTTAGCTCCATTACACCTCGTAACGCCCCCAAAAAAGTAGTTTTTTAATCGCTTTTTCTCATTTTTGGAGTTTTTTGTTTGTTCCTCGCATAATTCCCCTCCAAATTGAGCTAGGAACTTGACATTAAGTATGTGTATTCAGATATTGCAGTACGGATCTTAGTTATGCCTTTTGGGGGTCTTGACTTTTCGATCCCATTTCACCGCCACTGCCCCCCCCCCATGTCCCGAATATGTGGTTTTTTGGTTATTTTTTCTTATTTGTTGTGTTTGTTCCTCGCATAACTCCCCTCAAAATTACGCCAGGAACTTGAAATTTAGGTATGTATGTACAATTAGTAGGTGCGCTAGATATGCCTTTTGGGGTTCTCGACTTTTTAGCTCGTTTGAACCCTTCCTATCCGCAATGCTGATTAGGTTTCATTTGCAATATAACATAGGAAATCGGGCTAAATAATGGAAGTGAGTCCAATGCATAACTGTAAGAATCTTCCTGTTGATTAGTCATCTAGATTCTAAACATAGGTACTCACAGGCATATTTACTGCTGACTCAACGGCATTTATTGAAAGGAATTGAAGAAATATTCGCTACAGTTTCATGTGAACGGAGAAAGGGGGTGAAATTAGCTGTATTTTCCGGTGAAGAACAAATCATGTGTCCGAGATTCAAAAATAAGTATTCAAGGCAATGTTGCCAAAGTTATGATTTTGAATATTGAATTGCAAATCTGTTTAGAGCACTAAATACGAATTTCACTCAAGATTTGTCTTGTGAAGTATCACTAATAGATCAATACTTTTCATACCGAAACCATTTCGAGATACCTAACAAATTTAAAAATTAAAAGTGATCTACTCAGTTTGCGTATTGTGTAAGCAATCTGAGCTGAGTACATTAACCTCTCAATAACTTAAATCAAAATGCTTCAATTTTAGTCCATTGAATGAACGGTTTAAGCTCCTAGATCTATGTAGACTACATTTGCATACCATTTTTAGAACGTCTTCGAGGTCATACACGGTGCGGCGTCAAAGATCAAATTTCAGTACAACTTTGTTACTCCGGAGCGGCGCCATCCAGGATCCGTTTTATTATCTGACCAAAACTACGGTTTTCTTATTTTTCAAAGTGAATTAGCTGGTTACATGTACATTGTGGGCTTCGCCTACAATTGGAAAATGTTACTATTTTTTTTTTTCACGTAAAATTAATACACATAAAACGATTACCATATATAATATTGTCCTTGTACATTTGAAACCTTGAGATAATTGTGATATTTTTATTTTAGAGTAGAGCAGAATCCGGAAATTATGTTAATTTTTATAAATTAATAAAAAACAGTCAAAACTGATGTTTTTGGTTGCGGCTGCATTGGTTATTTATGTATGCAACGCAATAAAACCCGATACTATTTACTATTATTTTACTCTTCCCCTTTTCAAGCGTGTAGTAACATTTTTCAAATTGTTCAAATTTTGTATGTATTATTGGTAAGGTTTGGGTGTTGACTTTTGGCTATATTTATGTAAATTTTGTTGAATTTTTTTTCTTTAAATTTTTAGTTATAGGTAGGTATGTACTTTGTAGGTATAGATGAAATTATACAGATATTTTGGCACGAGCCTTATATGTATTACTAACAATATTGGTATGCGACTTGTGTAGGACTTGTTGGTATCTGTGAAATTATCAGATTAATCGTAAAATTTTATACTTATATATTGTACCGTTAGAAACCATCTTCCGAATTTAATTTGTTATGGAAGTGATTCGAGAGCACCTGATGAATGAACGAGAAGGGAATTAAAAAGTGAAATTAATGATAATTCGTGAACTTTTAAAGCCCCTTTTTTCCATTCCTCCAGACCTGCGAAATATTACATCTGTGACCAAACCAAGTGAGAGAGAAATTTTTGAAAAAATTGGCGTTTCAAGCAATAAAAGGAAGCATTTAATCGAAGTTTTATGTAAAAAAATGAAAATTTTCCATGGTTTTTAAGTTAAATCTGAATTAAATTTAACTCTGATATTATACAAGACACGAAGTAAAAAACTTGTCAATTTTTAGGGAGGTCTGAGATGGGTTAAGATTTTTGATATGGATATGTTACGTCGATGGAAGATGAGTTTGACCAATTTTTGGACTTTTTGTTGAAATGTCTGAGTCAACTATTTGATTTTAGATTTGAAGTTTTTGATCAAAAACTCGCGATGAAAGATGATTAAGTAAGAATGATTTTTGTACTTTATGTTGAAATGTTGACATGGATATATCTTTGCACTTAATGTTGAAATATCCAAGTTGAATAAATAAGAAAAAAAAATAGAAAATTAAAAGAATATAAAAATAAAAAAAATGTAAGACGTTTATGAGTGACTTTTGCACCTTATGTTAAAATATTGACATGGATGTGTAATTAAAAAAAAATTAAAAATTAAAAAAACGTAAAAATTAAAAAATTAAAAAAATTAAAAAAATTATAAAATTGAAAAATTTAATAAGAAAATTCAAAATTTGAAGAAATTAATTAATTTATTTATCTATTTAGAATGCAACATTTTTTTGAAATAAAAAAGTAATGAATGATTTCTACATTTTATGTTGAAATGTTTACGTTGGATAAATGTGCAAAAAGATTGACGAAAAGTGGTGTACGTTTGTGATATAGATATGTTACATATCCATAATCTGGTATTTTTCCCTGAAAGGGGGAGCTTATGCGTGTCAGGTACATATAAAGTGTAACATGCCAAAAATTAAATGAGCCTAATACAGGGGATTTTATGGTTACAAAATTAAATTTTGACAACGATTTGAGCGTTGGACCAAAATTGGTCTTCCAAAGGGGAGATTCAAAATCCAAAATTTGCCAAAAGGTGTGGAGTTAAATTTTAACATGTCGATTAAATAGCACTTCTAAACGTACGTTTTGGGAGTCTCGTTCGCAGCCCCGAAAAGTGGCGTTTTGAGCGGTTTTTCTTATTTTTTGAGCTTGTTCCACGCATGTATCCTCTCTAAATTGAGCTAAGAAATTGAAAATTGATATACAGATTTAGTAGAAGTTCCACGTATGCCTTTTAAGGGGTTAAGCTCATAAGGGATAGTACCAGGATTTCTACAAAAAATTTTCTCACAAATGAAAAGTAGGATGAAGCCGGGAGAAAAATGTTAAGAAATGTCTAAAGAGAGTGATTTAGGAGGGTTTGAGTTCCATGTACTGGACTTTGTGACATGTTGAAATTAGATTACTTCAAATAGGTTTCGGAATTTATTTTCGAAAAATTTCTAAGGGAGGAAGGCTCTAGCCTTCTACGCCTTTTTCTCCCTTGAATGCCCTAGTCTCCCTATCGTTGTTCAAGAAAACACATCGCTGAGTGCTCCTTTTTCGCCTGATTTTTTGTCATATTGTCAATGAAAACCAGGTTATTATGGTCTACGTATTGACCAAAGGCGGACGATGGGGTATTATCAAAAAAATCCATTTTAGGGTCCTAGAAGACCATTACGAGTATTTTTGGGCATGTTAGGTACCTATTTATTCATATTTATTTTTTTCCATGAAACTAAAAAATTATTTACTCAGCTCGATACCGACGAAAATCGATCAAATTTGAGAAATAAGCTTCGACTAACGGGCCATTTGATATTCTGAAGCGAGGATGACCTCTGGTCAAAATACGGTTGCAGCCAAATTTGGGGAAGAGGGTACTGATGAACTAAAATTGCAAAAATTGTTCTTTTTTAAGTCAATCGATAGACAATTCAGAGTTGTATAACATATCCAAAAATCAGCTTTCTAGGTCAATTGGGAGGGGAGATATGAGGGGTTTTCTCTTTTTGACCTTGAAAAAGGGCTGTTTCTCCTCTATCTCCCTTTACATTGAGCTAAGAAGTTGGAATTTGGTATGTGGACTTGGTAGGAGTCATAGAAGTGCCTTTTGGGAGTTTCAACTTTTCAGACCTATTTAGCCCATTTACAGCACAGAAATGTGGGTTTTGGGCGTTTTTTTTTTTTTTAATATTTTGAGTATTTTCTTTGCATAACTTCGCTCCGAATTGAGCTAGGAAGTTGAAATATGGTATGTTCATTTAGCAGGAGGCTCTAGATGTGCCTAGGGGGTGGAGGGTCTCTGCTAGTCAGCCTTACTGCACTTCCTCACTTTCATTCCACATAACGAAAATCAGGATGAAAAACCAACGAATCGGAATGCTTTTACTGACTCTTGTAACCTAAAAAATCGAAATTGGCACTTCGAAAAAAGCACTTCTATTCATAAAAAGCTTGAATTACTTCAATCAACTGTTTCAGTTGTCAACAAAAATTCTGCTTTCCATCGTCTTCTCCCTTTGTCTCGAGCGAAACAATTTTAGCTAGATCGAATATAAATATTTATCTAAATATTTTTTCTCCAATTATGGAGGGGCGAGGGGCCTGACTCTCGTCTCCAACCAAATTTTCAAATTCTTCTCTTCCTCCGTGTGAACGGCTAGTTCCGGAGATTCTCTGCTTATGCTTACTAGGTAATAATAATGGTCCCCGTTAAATTTACGATTTTTCTATTAATCGATGCTGTTGCATTAATAATATTGTTTCATTCAGAAAAAAATAAAAAAATAAAAAAACACATGATCCAGTTTGAAAAACTAGTTATGATATAAGAAGCCCGCCTACACACGAAATCCCATCTGCTTTCATAGGTATAGCGAAGAAGTTGATTTGGCGCGAAGTGATTTCATTTAAATATACTTACGTGTGTATTTCAAATTTCATATTATAAATTTATGGACGCGATCGTATGTACCCAGTATGAAAAATATGTAGTTGATTTTGGTAATCGGTCCATTCACGGACGAACATAATAGGCTAAGGTCTTCTCGCCGAGACGAATGTACATAAATGTATGTAGAGTTGTAGACGTACCTACGAATTACGAACGCGAGTATTTGAATTGATCAAATGCCAAAATGTTCATTTATTTAGATTGGTAAAACTTAATTTCCATCGTATACGAATATTAGTGTGCTGGTATATGTATAATTCGTTTGTGTACCTACAGTCGAATACAACGATAATGAAATTACGTAAGGTAAATTGATAAAAATTGTAACACGCGTCTATCGGCGAAATTTCTCGCATCGTTGTTGGAATTACAATTATAACAAGGTTGTAAGTTACGAAATAAGTATCATATATGCATCCTCTTTTGGTATAATGTCATTTAGCGTACGTACTGTACGGTACCTATTACCTATGGCCTACCGATAAATACAGGGTAACCAATAGGGTGTGATTTAAGCTGATTATTTTAACATTTTATTTACTGGAAATTTTTTTTTTTTTTTTTTTTAGCTACCCATTTAGGAATCCGTAACTATTTGTGTTTATAGCTTATAATATTGGTAAATTGGATTATATAAGGATGCTACTGTATCATCGTTAAACGAAAGTACGAGTAATTTAGAGTTGGTACCTTACTGTTAACTACATATAATGAGGTTAGTTGAAGTATATGTACCTATACGAATGATTGACACACCAGTTCCTGTCTTCGTTTAATTTCGACATGATTTACGGAAAAAGTTGATTGTTTATGATTTTCCTGAATTACTCTTCATCTAGGTAGTTCCTTATACGTGTGACATAAGTTTTGCTTTTAATCATCGTTTCGTCATCCTTGGAAAATTAAATTATCGCCGAAATATCACCACGGTTACATTATTAGAAGGTCGAAAGGATTTTTTGTTGTTGTTGTTTTTTTTTGTTTTTTTTTTTGTTTTTTTGAAAATATACAACGTTTTTAAATATTATTTTTTTAAAGTATATCTTAAGTGCTTGCTGTGATGCTTCTTTAATTTAATACAAAACGTTCTATCACTGTCATCGTTAAAATAGAGCTTGTTTCTGTTTTATCCGGTTGGTACATGTTGGCTATCCAGTTATTAATATCAAACTGATATGAATAATCAGATATCTTTATGGTCATTTGTTTACTTATTTATTTAATATTTCGAAAAAAACAAATCAAATTATGACGAAATATGCGTAAAAAAATTATTCAAAATATAGATGGTCGTGATGAATTTTTGAAAAAAATAATACTAAGCTTGGTTACTTTTTGAACTGAGTAAAAAGATTTTTAAAGTTGAGTAAGATTTAAGCTCTTAATCGATTATGAGAAATGAATAAATGAACAAATAAAATAAAAAGGCGTTGCTTGGCCTGATTTAAAAAAAATGTCATTGTTATGGGAATTGTTTTTTTCTTAATCAGTGATAAGGTTAAATGCTGATATTGGGATGAATAGTTTTTTCAAATTCACGACAGGCACATCTGGAGCATCTACTTAATGGCCATGCCAAATTTCAACCCAATTGCTCAATTCTTAAGGGAGATACGCGCGCCGTAATCTTGAAAAATGGTATAAACTATTTAAAAAAACTACTTTATCACCAAAAAATTCCTTTTGCACCCAAAACTACTTTTTTTTTTTTCACCAAAACGCTACTTTTGTATTCAATGTATACATTTGTGTCCAAAAGCTAGTTTTGAATTTAAAACTACTTTCTGAGACTAAAGCTACTTTTTTCACACCAAATTGTTTTTTGCGATCAAAACTATTTTTTAAGGCTAAGCTATGTTTTGCACTTAAAAACTACTTTTTTGCATCCCAGAACTACTTATACAGGCCAAAGCTATCTTTTGCATTAAAAAAATACTTTTTGCATCATGAACTACTTTTTGCACCCAAGAACTACTTTTTGAGACTAAAGCTACTTTTTTTACACCAAATTGTTTTTTGTGATCAAAACTATTTTTTTAGGCTAAACTATATTTTGCATTCAAACACTACTTTTTTGAACCCAGAACTACTTTTTGCTACGAAAACTACTTTTCATGCCCAAACTATCTTCTGCACCCCAAAACTATTTTTATTTTACAACTAAACCATGTTTAGCACCCAAGAACTACTTTTTGCGTACAGAACTACTTATACAGGCCAAAGCTATCTTTTGCAGTTAAAAAATACTTTTTGCAAACAGAATTTCTTTTGCAACCCGAACTACTTTTTGCACCCAAGAACTACTTTTTTTAGACACAATATTTTTTGCGATCAAAATTATTATTTACGCTTAAACTATGTTTTGCGCTCTAAAACTACTTTTTTGAGCCGAAAACTACTTTTTGCGACCAAAACTACTTTTTTATGCACAAACTATGTTAACTATGTTTTGCATTCAGAAATACTTATACAGGCCAAAGCTATCTTTTGCAGTTGAAAAATACTTTTTGCAAACAGAACTACTTTTTGCACTCAAGAACTACTTTTTTTAAACACATAATATTATTTTCGATCAAAATTATTATTTACGCTTGAACCATGTTTTGCACTTAGAAACTACTTTTTTACACCTAAACTATGTTTTACACCCAGGAACTACTTTTTGCATACAGAACTACTTATACAGGTCAGAGCTATCTTATAGTTTTTGCAATGAGAACTACTTTTTTGCACCTAAACTATCCGTTGCGTACAAAAACTATTTTTGTATGCTCAAACTTTGTTTGCACTCAAAAACTACTTTTTGCTCCCAAAACTGTTTTTTTTTCAAATCTAATTAATTTTTTGCGCTCAGAAACTACTTTTTGCACCCAGAACTACTTTTTGCGGCCAAAATTACTTTTTATGGCCAAAATTTTCGTTTTTTACACTTGAACTATCTGTTGTGCTCAAAAATTATTTTTTTCTGCCTAAACTATTTTTTGTACTCAAAAACCACCTTTTGCACCCAGAAACTACTTGTAGCAACTAAAACTATTTTTTGTACCCAAAGCTAATTTTTCGCATCGAAACGTTAATTTTGCATCGAACGAACATTTTTGTACCAAAACAATTTTTCGTACTAAATACTACTTTTTAGGTGCTCAAAACTACCTTTTTCAACCAAAAACTACTTTTTTGCATCCGGAACTACCTTTAGCTTTCAAAACTACATTTTATGCCCGAAACTACTTTTTATTGCACACAAAACAACTTTTTCTGGGCTGCAAATCAAAAACCTCCGAAAGGCGCAATTCAAAACCCGTATTACATTTGCGTGCCAGATTTCAACCAGTTAGCTCAATTCGAGGGAAGATACTGGTGGCTGCGGGTAAGCAAAACTCAAAAAACAGCAAAGCCGAGCCATTGAGGTGGAATTCTCCATCCTCAGAGGTATAACGCGGTTACTAATTATTTATTGATTCTCTACCGCAATTCTTACATACGAACAATTTTTACGCCTATTGCCTCCAGCTTCCCATCTTCAACTTAAATGATCTTCGTGTTTTTTTTTTTTTTTTTTTGATTTTCAAAACCGACTTTACGGTATTTTCATCCCCTCTCCATATGAATCGTTGGTCGGAGTTTGACAATGCAGAAGAGAAAACAAGGGATGGCGGATAAAATTAAATTTTTTTTGTTATTTTAAACTTATTAATTTTTTTCACTTGTTTGAAACATGTTTGGTGATATTATGTTCTTTTCAAAATTCTGATTCAGGAACTTGAAGATTTAAAAAAATGCTACCTAAAATAGGAACATTTGAAAATTAACTTTTAGCTTTGAAATCGCAAAAAAACAGTTTTCTAAACTCAATTCGGCTTTTATTTTAATTTAATAAATTTAAAATAAAACGAAAGCTAGGCTTAAAAAAATTAAAATAGGAGGTTGAAAGTTGAACTTGAAATGATCATTTTTTTACTTTTTCATCGGCTCTTTAGTTTTAAAATAATGTGTAATATTCTATTCGACGATTCATAGGACTGCTTTTCACTCTTTCAAAAAAAAAGAATAAATGATATTTCAATCGCTATTAATATGAAATGAAGTAAAGTAAAATATGACATATTTTTATTAAAAAAAAAAAAAACAAACAAACAAAAAACACTTCGGAGATGGATGCTGATTACCATAAGCCACATTATACCATACCTACTGAGCTATTTAAACTATATTGTCTGCGTATGTCAAAAATTCACTCCATCAACGAGGGAATCTCCATATATGTGTACAGTCGTAATCAATTGCATAATAATATAATTTTACTCCAAAAAAAAAAAATAAATAAAATAATAATAAAAAAATTGCGATTATTTAAGTTATTATTATATTTTTGCTCGTAACACCGTCGATGATGATGGCGGCGGCGACGGCAAAAGAATGCAGAATACGCGGATACGACGCTTTTTTCTGGCGTACAATCGTCGACGACAAATGAAATTACTCGCGTTTAATCACTTTTCGGACATGGTGTGCGTTTGAGTCATTCAACTTATAATTAATTCTTATCGCATATCTAATTGTAAGGTAAATTTCAAATGTTTTGGCGACGAATAACTCTTCGAAAGGGTAGTGGGATAATCATACGATGAGTATTTATAAGAGAAATTTTTAAACCATTGTCGTCAGTGTACGTGTATACTTTTGAGTTATCAGATCAGTTTAACGGTTCAATCGTTTTATATATATTTTTTTTCAATCTTTTATTATCACATCAAAATGGTGTTCAAAACGGTAAGTAGAAAATTTATTATCATTAGTTGTGTTCGCGATGCAGTTGAGTTGATCGAAGTGGTGTATACGGTAGATTGAGAATTTTTCTTCAAATTTTTCAACATAACTTACTTAAACTTGGACGGCGTAGTTAAAATATTTATTTGTGCTGGAATCTTTTTTTATTATATTGCATTTTAATTTTATATAGCTTAAACTAACTAGTGGGATATTTTTAATTAGGATTTTTTGATATTTAAATTAGATTTGATATATTTGGATCTCTCTCTCTCTCTCTCTCTCTCTCTCTTTATCTATCTATCACTTTTCGGTTGTGTAATTCATCAAAAGTAATTTACTTAATTTAAAAGCAGACCCTCGGACTAATTCGTACGAGAGGTTTATTATATTCGAAATCATTAACGATTTTATGCCAATTTGATGAAACGTATGGAAAAAAAAAACCATACTACTTAATTTGTTAACGAGAAATAAAAATTTGTTTAATATTTGAAAATAGGTATCTACGTCGATCTCGTAAATCGACGTAGATGAAACTAGTTCCTCGGGTGGTCTACGTTTATATGATGTATTTTTATTTTGCTAAAAATCATCTGCATATACCAAACGATAAAGTTACTTATTTCAAGTTCATATCGTATTACTGATCCATATAAACGAATACTAAATTTATTAATGAACTGGAAAACCAAACGTACGAAATTAAAAAGTACACCTACCAGTGTTCGATCTAATTAGCTACACTGGCTGCAGGAATAGGATAAACTACTACAAAGGCCTTGTCGTTTCGCGAGCATAATTAATTCCGAGCTGTTCGCAAGTTCGCAAATATCCAAGGCCAAAAACGATCAATTCACAATCGTTAGCCATCATCGATCAGCTCCAGGGTAAAGTGCGTTTATTTATATTTTGAATTTTCGCAGATCATTTCACTATTCGCCGCCGTTACCATCATCGATGCCGGTCTAACGCCAATAGCCTACTCTGCCTATTCACCTTACCCGTACGCGTTACCGTACACGTACCCGTACGCTTTACCCGGAGCCCTTCCAGCCAAAGCCATCGCTCCAGTTGCGGCTTCACCTTTTGTACGAGCATTACCAGTACCGGCGCCGGCGGCAGCTCCTCTAGTCCGAGCATTACCAGCGGTTCCAGCTGTGGCGCCAGCTCCTCTGGTGAAAACCGCGGTAGCAGCTCCGTTCGCTGCGGCTCCGGTAGCTCCGGTTGCTCCGGTGGCTCCATTTGCCGCCGCTGCTGTTCCAGTAGCCGCTGCTAAGATCGATTACGCCGACGCCTACCCTCAATATCAATACGCTTACAATGTGCAAGATACCTTGACCGGTGACTCGAAGGCTCAAGAAGAGATCAGAGAAGGTGACGTAGTCAAAGGACGATACAGTTTGATCGAAGCTGACGGCAGCAGAAGGACGGTTAATTACTACGCCGATCCTTTGAACGGATTCAACGCCGTTGTGCAGAAAGAATTACCGGTCGTGGCTGCAGCTCCGGTCATTAAAGCTGCTGCGCCGGCCATTGTCTCCGTGTAAACGATGTCGTCGTCGTCGTGTAAATTTTTCACCTTTCCGAATGATCTACCTACCTAAGTATACTCTTTCTTTCTTTCTACCTATCTCTCTGTTATTGTGTGTGAATATTTCACCATGTTCTGTTGATATTTTACGCTTCCTATAATAAAATTCGTTTTTATACATATAAAAAAGTATCGTGATTTTATTCGTAATATTTAATGAATTTAGGGATTATCTTCGATCGTTTTTTTTTTTTTTTTTTTAGGGATTATCTTCGATCGTTTTTTTTTTTTTTTTTTTGTCTGATATCAAACTGTTGCAACCTGCAACGAATAGTAAATAGGTAGGTGAGTAAGAAGACAACGTATAAGTATTATTTTTTTCTTACACGAGTCTGAAAGTTTAACCTTTTATTATTATTATTTTTTTTTTTCAAATACAAAACCGTGCAGCTGAGATATCTATTTCGTAATTATAAACAGGAATTAACGAGCCACTTGTTTCCTCAGTCTGAGATATGTGTGTATATGTAAGGTGAGGTGTATACATATACGAGGTATTAGATAAGTATTTTACACGATCACGACGTTTTTTGAATATCTGTGTACATTGATTTCGTGACGAATAAAATGCTCCGTGAATCTGTCTGAGGCGATATGATTTCAAGTTTAATGGCTCTACTTCTATTAAAAGTGTAGAAGAAACCGAGATTCGATTCAAGACTGCGTTATTGAGCATTGTAAAGACATGTAATTTAGCTTCGCATGTAATGCACAATCGAACGAGTTCTTTTTATGTGATTGTGTGGATATAATTCGTCGAATTTTTCACTTTAAGTTATCATCTCGAAAGTACCGGTTTCACTTATGAATTTGGTAGAAAAATTTTCTAACGATGATAGCGCCAATATTTTAATTCGATTAAAAAATTCCAATTTTTTTTTTTCTTTTTTTTCACTTTCAAATTCCGCGACCTACTTTTTGTGACAATAAATATACTGCATTTTGCATTCTTCGTACGTTCATACACGTATGTTTCGTTTTCATTTGAAATGCAATAAAGGAAGTGGTTAGGTTACATGTTTGATAAGTATTTAATATTCCGCTGGGTATAAGTTTACTTATGTATTACTGCAATGTTGTCATACACCTTGATTTTATTGTTCGGATATGTGTTGAATATATTCCACTTACCTGTACCTTCTTAATACATACCTTTACCTACGCAGACGCACGAATACGTTTACCTCTACTTACGTTGCCCTCGTTTGTAATTAAATATTACAAGTGTTTAGGATGCTCGTTAATTTTTGTATTAATAATTCTGATACCAACTAATTATATAATATGGTAAAATGTATATGCATTACTTTCTACGCGGCGCCGGACCGGCCAATTGGAATAGCCTGCTGATGAAATGATGATTAATTAATGAGCGATTGGCAGGAGCGTAGCGAATCCAACTTCCACAGGGAAGGGGGTGAATGAAAAATTTTTCCAACTACATTCTATAACTTTTACCAATTACTTGCATGGTTTGTATGGTGTAAAAGCCACTGTCTTTGGGGCTCAATTTTCAAAAAATTGAAATAAATAAGAAATATTCTCGTGTCCGAGCAAAGAATTTTTTCCACATAAATACGCGTGTATGGTCGAAGCAGTGGTGTAGCGATCCCCTCTCCCCCCACCAGAGCACTGCATCTATTCCTCCCTTCAATGATGTGGTCAAGGATTTCTTGAAGAGGTTAAAGTTTCTCTAAATAGGAATGGGATGAGATCAGAAATTATTTCAATGTAAGAGTGATGTTTTCTATCAGTAAAAAGGATTTTTCAACGGTTTAAGAAATACGCGTAAAATGGAAATTTTTTCAGAATACCTGGGTGGAGGGGAGGATGAAGTCTAGGTTCGCCACTATAACTGAATAGTAAAGTGCAGTGTATTTTTATACCAGTCTAAAGGAGTAAATAAAGCTCGGGGTCAGTATTAATTACGATAAATTTATATCACTGGCGTGGGTTAGCTCAAACATCAGAACCTGGAGGATTTTTAGATTTTTTTTTCCAAATTGAACAAAAACGAAATGAGTGACAGATATAATATGTGCCCGAGCAAAGCTAGGGCGAAATTTTGAAAAAAAAATTGAGTTTTTGGCACTAAAACTATGTTTTTAAAGGTTTTAAATTCGTATTGCCTAGTTGGCGTAGTTTTCATAATTTTTCTCTCCTTTTCTCAAACAATTTTTTGCCACCTCTACCCCCTCACGACGATCGTGATAATAGGTCTCTTTACTGATTATTAATTTAGGTAGATGTGGTGGAATATGCCTTGAGTTTGATGTACTAGAAAGTCGAGGAAAAGGGGGCTACACTGCATTTCCACATAATTATGTCAGTCATTGGCACAATCAAGGAAAAGTGGCTTTCGACGATCGGGTAAGTGCTCCATGCAAAAGTCGAGTCGTCCGCTCTCCGTTTCCTTACTGCTCTTACAACTACCTTATAAACCAATTTCAACTGATTCTATCCCCAAAAGATCAGCCATGAGAAAACATTTCGATGAAAATCTTACACTGTAGTACAATTCTTGAGGGAGGAGGGTGAGGGTAGGATGGCCAAAATGTATTTCTTCTTCAGTATCAATAGATGAAAATTTAGAATTTATTAAAACTAAATTCCAAGAAGTCCGAGAACAGTCATAATTTTTTTTTTAATTTTTAAGCAATATTGTGACAAAAATATTGGAGTGGTTCGAACACTGTCAAAAAAAAAAGCATCGCTCCTGATTTTCGTAACACATTACAGTCACGAAGATTGAAAAAAAGCAATCCGGGTAGGAAGAGTTCAATGAGACTAAAAAGTCGACATCCCCAAAAGACACATCCAGGGCTCTTAACTTAATGCACATACCTCATCTCAGCTTCACAGCTCCATTTGGAGGGGAGTTATGCGAGGAACAAACTCAAAAAATAAGAAAAAACGACCAAAAAACC
>FIZR01013930.1:0-41227 GCA_900060175.1 Ferrisia virgata | reverse complement strand
GTTTGCTTCTAAACAGCGATCTGTACAGTTGAAGTAAGAGTGTTCTAGGTGGGTTGAATTTTGGGTTTTTAATTATTTTCAAAATATTTAGAGTTTTTGCGAGGTCCTGTTTGATAGTGAGAAAGTGTGTGGTCCATTTGAGTTTTTTGTCAAATGTTAATCCGAGGAATTTTGTGGAAGAGTTAAATTTAAGGTGTTGCCCTTTGAACATTAGAATGGGTGGTTGGATTTTCTTTTTATTTGAGAAGGGAATGCTGTGCGTTTTAGCCTCAGACAAAGTGGGTCTGTTTAAATCAGCTCATTTCTAGATCCGATTTAACGTTTCTTGGATAATAAATTCGGCAAATTGGATATCTTCAAGAATAAAAAATATAATTTTGATGAATAAACTGCTGCCATCTCAGAATTCTTTTTTTCAAATACCTACAATTACGTGTGATATAATTTAGAAATTTCATAATAATTCCCCCCTCTCACCTCCCATCTTTTAATAGAGTGAGAATGTACTCGTAAATACGTAAACTCGGGTAATTTTCTAACTTAACGGTTGAATTTGAAAATTTTCCAGACCGTACGTGTACATATTTTCGGGGCTGAAAAATATAAAGGCGATTAAGCGTAGCAAAATGAAACGTGTAGATTTTCCATGTTCTGAATCTGCCTTCAAGTACGAACCTAGAAACCTCCCGTTCTATGTATAGAAAAAGCACAGGCACTTAGGCAGTGAGTCAGCGAAAAGTCGAGATTATATTTTATACGATTTTCGTGCGATTTCGAGCATACAGAAAACGAAGGAAGTTTTTTACGCTCGAAAGCTCGCACTCTAGGGAACGCTAATACGTTGTTGTACTTTCATCAGCGATTTTATCGGATTCGTCGATTGTTTCTAACTTAAAGCCGGATTTGTATTTTAAAAATTCATTACCTGGATGCTAAATATGTACTTTTTTGAGTCGTATACGTTGCCTGTACTTAGGCCGTATGTCGAACAGCCTTGGATAGCATAGCAGGATCGAGCCAGATGCCTGGATGGATTAAATTCTAAAACTGAATGGTTTATTGAAACGGTACTTAACTTACGTAGGTACTACGCACGTACGTCATCGTCGCCATTACAAATGGAAGGGAAATCTTTTATGAAATATTTCGTCGTATGAAAATTATTCGATGAATAAGTGACCGCTGGTCGACGACACGATGGTCGTGTGGCCGGGTAGAATTAATTTAATTCGCGATTTAAAGCTTTACCGGACGATAACGTGATGGAATGTGTACGCTTATACGAATGAATGTACAATGCAGTAAATAATCGGGCGTATTATTTGCGTTATTTAATCGTGTCTGCGAATTATAACTCGTATTTGTCGTCCTCGTCCGTTGTCATCGTCGTAATTTAGTAATCAAAACGCTTATAGAAGAAATCCTATTTCAGCGTCGCGTCGTCCTTCTCCAAGTGCTTGCTTAGAAGAAAATGATACTTACGTGTGTGGTTAAAAGCTGGCGGCTTTGAAAGAAGATGAAACGAAAGCAGAATATGCGAAAGTTTCCCCAGCTGGCTGGCGAAACTGCTGCTATATTATATACTTATATACTTAGAGATTAAATTGACCGCAGTCATCGTCGTAGGTATTATATGGTGAATTGTTCATCCGTCATCATCGAGCATCCCTTTTGCTCTTCTTGTCACTCGTACCAAATGTCTAGTTACTTCGTAATGATACAAAGAGCAGTTCTCAATTTAAAAGCAGAAACGGACTTAAATTTAGATATTAGTGGTGACCAAAAATGGCCCTACCTATGTAAGTGGTCCTTACCTCTGTATCTGGAATATAGTGAGCTTCTCTCGTTATACAGCGAAACGCGTATTTAAAACTCGACTAAATCGTATTCCGCGTATGGTATATTTTTAACCAGCCTAGTCAGCGTATTTTTGTAATCTCGTTCCAAATTACAGAGATACAACTGAATAAAGGCACGAATGCGGTCGGTTCGTATGCGAATTAGGCGAATAAACGATAACGAGACCCTTATTTTCAGGCGAATAGAGCAGATGCTCCAGCGTACCGAGGTATAGAATATGAAATTTGTTACAATTCTTCGTTAATTCTTTTCAGCAAATGTATGCAAATTCAAATCAATTTTCCGCTACTTTGGAATTTAATTTCGTCACAGAAGTTTGCAACTTTTAATTCCGTCTAGGTTCTTCTTTTTTTTTTCTTCATTTTTTCCCCCATCTTCGTGTGCTGTAAAAATAACGCCGATGATTTGATAAGTGATTTTGGTACAGGTCCTGATGGGATTTTATTGTCGAAAGTTTAGTTTATGCAGGGTATTTTTGTACAGGTTTTTTTTTTGGTAGTTCTCGAAATTCGAGAATTTAGTATTTTTATACATTTAAATTGGTACAATTGTTGATTTTTAACATTCAAAATATGAAAATTTGGAGATTTTTGATGCGATTTGTCCCTTTATATTTTCATAAAATTAAATCAGCGTTGCTAGTTATTGGTTTTTTTTTTGCATTTTGTATTTGTAAGCTGTAGAATGACAATTTTGTTCGATCTATCTCAAAATTTGAGCTGTAAAAAGACATTTTGGCCAATTTTCTCATCATTTTGCGCATATGTTGGAAATTTGTATGATTTGCGAGTTATGAGATGCCATTTTGAACGACTGTTTTCATTATTTTAGACATTTTTATAATGTTTTTTTCACTTTTTTGAGCTACGAATTTATAACTTGAAAGATTTTTTTATCAATTAACAAATCTTTTAATTGTATTTTGAACACCTTTTTCTGAATTTCACTCGTTTTTAAAATTTTTTTTAGTATTTATTTTTTTGATTTTTTTTATTAATTTACACGTTTAATTAACGCTTTTTGGGGTTTTATGATGTAATTTAACATTTTCAATAATTTTTCATCAATTTACACTTTTGTTGACGGGTTTTTTGATTTTTTTCACCATTTAAGAAACATTTAAAAAAATTGAAGGCCTCTGCATTAAATGCTGAAATTTTAACATGCATGTCCAATTGAAAAAAATTGAAAAATTGAAAAATTGGAAAAATAAAGAATATAAATGACTTTTGCTCTTGATGTTGGAATTGTAATGGTTGGTTTTATTTTATGTTAATATGTCTAAGTTGGATAAATGTGCAAAAAAATTGTTGAGTAGTTGCTGACCTGGAATTTTACCCTAAAAGGAAAAAGGTGGTTAAATTTTTTTTAGCAAACTCTTTGTCGCTTTGCGAGTGTTTTTTTTGCGAGTTTTTACAATTTTTCAAGTGTAAAACATTTTGTACGATTTTATCATCATTTTACACGTTTTGTGACCAGTTTCTTCTAATTGTTTTGGTGTAAAATGACCTTTTGAGGATTTTTTAAATTAATTTTCTCGTTTTTCAACTATTATTGGTCAATTTTTTAGATAAAAACTATTATTTGTAACGAAATTTTTATAATTTTTTGGGTTTTTGGCAGATGTTTCTGGTTTTAAGGTGAGAAATGAGTTTACATCGTTTTATAAATTTTTCCATGCTTATCATGATTTTTTCTTATGTGAATTGGAATTCTGAACGTTTTTCCATCACTTTAAACGTTTTTTTACGCAGTTTGTGAT
Source organism: Ferrisia virgata (assembly GCA_900060175.1). NCBI lineage: Eukaryota > Metazoa > Arthropoda > Insecta > Hemiptera > Pseudococcidae > Ferrisia > Ferrisia virgata. The sequence continues at coordinate 37,605 of FIZR01013930.1, read as the reverse complement.
TTTGAAAATGAAAATTAACTTTTTCGATAATTTTTTCAATTCTATATCTTTTTTAGATTTTAAAGTTGAAAAGTGGCATTTTTGAGAAATTATTTTTCACCCTTTGTACGCTTTTCGACGTATTTTTCATTTTTTTGTGTGCGTAAAATGTTTTGTAATTTTTTTCGGCAAAAATTGACATTTTTAATATTTTTTTTCCTAATTTTACACGTTTTTCGATGATTTTTCTGTTGTTTTTTAGGTGTAAAATGACATTTTAAACAATTTTTGCGTTATTTTACGTTTTGAACGTTTTTTTACCGATTTTTACGTTTTTCTGTGATTTTTAAAATAAAAACTAACATTTTAAAGTAATTTTTTACCATTTTGAGCGTTTTTCGACGAAATTTTTCGGTTTTACTTCAGTAAAATGACATTTTAAAGTAGTGTTTAACCATTTTGAGTTTAGGTGTGAAATGACATTTTGAACGTTTTTTTCGTCACTTAATGCGTTTTTCGAGGGTTTTTGTTATTATTTTTGATAAAAATTAACATTTTGAGGATTTTTTTATTTTACTTTTTTTTTGAAGATTTTTGTACTTTTTTAAATGTGAAATTAAATTTTGAACGATTTTTGCATCATTTAATGCTTTTTAGGATGATTTTAATGACTTTTTTTCGGTTAAAATGGACATTTTCAACAAATTTTTAACCATTTCATGCATTTTTTAACAAATTTTTCGGGTTTTCTGCAGTAAAATGACATTTTTAACTCATTTTTCATCATTTTGAGGTTTTTTTTAACGAATTTTTCGTTTTTTTGGTGTAAATTGATACTTTTGGATGATTTCTTCATATTTTCTACGATTATTTTCGATAAAAATTTGCATTTTTAATGTTGTTTTGTCATTTTACTCACTTTTAAATGATTTCTGTGCTGTTTCATGTATAAAATGATGTTTTGAACGATTTTTTCCCTGAATTTTTACTTTTTTTTTTTTTTAAGATGGCAACTAACGTTTCTAACTATTTTTCTGTCATTTTGAAGGTTTTTCGACGAATTTTTCAATTTTTTTTTTTGGTTTAAAATGACATCTCAAGTAATTTATTATCAATTTACGCATTTTTTGACGATTTTTGTTATTTTTTTCAAGGTGCAGTGACATTTTGAACATTTTTTTAATCAATTTTTTACATTTTTTTGACGATTTTTGTGATTTTTGACGTTTTTGGCAATGTTTTTTATCAGTTACCATGTTTTAACGAATTTTGTTTTTTTTGTTTTTTTTTTTATGGAAAATGACGTTTAGAATGATTTTTTTTTTACAGTTTACACATTTTTGAAAGGGTTTTTATTTATATCCCCCCTCCCCCCACCGATGTTGATCGATAGACTGTAATAACCTGGTTTTCATTGACATTATGATATCGAAAATGAGGCTAAATAAAATTCCAATTTAGAAGGTAAATGCGATAGAGGCAAATTAATTGCCTCACAAGGAAGGAATTTAATTTAGCGACTGTGATATAAAAATCAAAGAGTGGGGATAAACAGCGAATTTTTATTATTATTATTTTTTTTTCTATTAATTTTCAAAGTGAACGTCAGGTTTGGGAGAAAATGAAATTTAAAAAATAGCATATCTCAACCCCTTTGATTTTTTGGTTATGCTAACCATTATACATGTCAGTCTCATGAGTTGACCTATCTCTGGTATAAGAGGAGAAAGGTTAACACGACACACCCGGTATACGTACATCAGATCCTGGCAAGCTATTTCAGAAGCGAGAAAACTGCTTGAAGGCGGATCGTGAAGAGGAAAGGGCAGCAGGGAAAGTACGTATAGTAATATACCTCGTCTTATTATTAGCGCATATCGCGCCAACGTTGACTAAATATTTTTCGTAATTAACGCTACGCTTCCTCTTTGTTGTGTATAAAATTAAAAACTTAAATGGCTTTCTCGCGGTTATTTCCTCGGCACTGAAGATGAAGAAGTCACAGAGCAGAGAGAGGGTTTCTCTTGACGATGCAATTTTCTTTACGAAGAAAACATTCGAAAGCAGGAAATTGCCGTCGCCGGCATCACCGTTTTTGTGGACACCCTGACGCGCATTTCGCTTATACTCGACGACTTTTCCAAAGTGAAACGAATTGGAGAAAGGGTAGAGGGGAGGGTAAACTCGCCGCAAAGAATATCGTCGTTGTCGTCATCATCATCGTAGGGTAATTAGAACTTTATTCGGAAACAATTCGCGTCGTTTTGAAAATTAGTTAAAATTGGAAACAGCGCGCGATATAGTAATTACGAAAATTCTCGTTCCTCGAGCCGAATACGAGTACATGCTGATGATGTCGAGTAGACCAGCACCGAACTGCGAGGTCAGCTCCATCGTCCTATCGTCATTGCAGTGTCTCGTTTGTTTTGTAGGTACCTGCCACACCATCATCTCCTCCTTTTTTGAAAAGTTATTCTGCACTGGTGCGGATTCTCGGACTTTGCGGATACAACTTTGGTCGTTTGTTTGCTCTTTTGTCGTGTGCTTTTTCCCTTCGCCCGTATAAGCGTATACCTTTTGCTTTCTCATGTTGGTACATATACGATGCTAAATAAATCCGTCTCCCGTCTCGTGTATTATTTTCGGCTTTATAAAGTTTTCAACGCGACTGTATAGTACTAAACATATTTGTCTCGACTTCGAACGAACAAGTTTGCATGAAAACTCGTCGAAAAGTACCATATTACGTTGGTACACATACTCGTATACGCGAGAGATGACGACGATGAGACACATGTGTCGTTTTCCCACAAAACATTTTAATACTCTCGACTCGTCTTTACCTATGCTGATACTTTCACACCGATCGTAGTCTGCCAGCTTGCTAACAACTTGTAATGGATTGGAAAAAGTTGCCTTTTTTGCGAATATTGATGCGCAATTATTCGTGAAATTTTCACATCAACGTTACAGGGTGCTGATTGTACCTACAGGAAATACGTACCGGGTGTTCCGCATTAATCTCGCCATCCTTATACCTGATATAGGCGAACTCATACGACTTACACGTATAATGGATAGTATACTCAAAAAAATTGAAGGCGCTGAAATATGTTATTTTTAAAGTTTCATTTTCACCCACACTTGCTGCTCAAGTTTAAAATTCAATGAAAAAAAAACCATCGCAGTGATACAGGTAAAGGGGTGCAATGAGGCAAAAAAGTCATCGCCACCAAAAGGTATATCTAGGATCTCTGCTAAATTTATATTCCGAATTTCAGCTTCGTTGCTCTATTTGGAGGCGAGTTATACCAAAAACAAACTCAAAAAATAAGAAAAAATCACTACAAAACTACATTTTTGAGACTGTGAAAGGCTACAATGGGTCTGAAAAGTCGAGACCCTAAAAGGCACATCTAGAACCTATACTAAATTTGTATCCCAAATTTCAACATTCCGGATCAATTTAGAGGGGAGTTATGTGAGGAATAACCTCAAGAAACGAGGAAAATCGAGCCAAAACTAGATTTTAAAGTCAACACAGCAAAAAAACATATTTAGACCCCTACTGAACCTACATACCAAATTTCAACTTCCAACCTCAATTTGGGAGGAAGTTATGCGAGAAATAAACTCAAGAAATTAGAAAAACCAATCAAAAACCCACATTTTTAGGGCTGAGTGGGAGTGTAAGGGATCTGAAATGTCAAAACCTTACAAAGACACATCTAAAACCCCTATCAAGTATTCATATCAAATTTAAACTTCCTAGCTCAATTTGAAGGAGACATAAGGCAGGAATAGTCCTTTTTCAAAGGTGAATTTTTAAATGACCGACAGAGTATCTTCTACTTGGTGGTTGAAGTAGTAACTCCTGTGGGTTGCATCTATATGGGAGAAAAATATCAATTGTAGAAAAAAATGTGAAGTCCTTTTTTTGGAGAAAAATATTTTCTTTTTAGTTCTGATTTTTAAGGTAAATGCGAGAGAAGCAAAGGGATTGCGCTAAGAAGCAAGAAATATGAGTGTGGGATTGTGTTAAAAAAATAAATGGAGGGGGATGGCCGTACGCTGGTTAAGTCTCTGGGATGGGGTTTCAGAAAAAAGCTCCCAAATGCGCACAAGTTTAAGAAACAGTGGCATCAATGTATCTAACTATTTAATTGTGTTGGTGACTTAGTCCCCCCCCCTGAAATTTTTGGAGAGACTTGAGCTCTCCTTTTGACGTATTTTTAAGCTTCAAATATCGAATTTGGCTGTTCATTCATATGTATGAATAGTTTTTATTGATCCTTGGGGGGGAGGGGGTGCATGAAGTAATTTGCAAACTGTGGAGATAAAGATATAAAAAAAATTGGTGAAAATTTTCAATCTTTTCAGTTTTTTGTTGATAACGTTTTAAAAAGCTGTCATATGCTCTCCATTAGAAATGTTTATAGTGACCAGCATTGCGACTCCTCCCCCTTCCCCCTCCTCCAACTCAATGGTTTGAGCAGAAACCTTGAAAGTTGTTTCCCAATGGAGAAAAAAATGTTGAAATTTATCAATTTTTTTCTTAGAAGTTCATATTTTCCATTTAATAATTTTCAATACATTTTTTTACTCTGTTGAGAAGCAACCTTTCGGATTTCTGCTCAAACAATGGAGCGGAGGGGGGAGGATGCACTGATAGTCATTTTAAAGATTTTTAGTGGGGAGTACGTAATAGCTTTTTCAAAGTTATTCACAAAAAACTAAAAAAGTTACGAATCTTTAATCATTTGTTTTTTTGTATTTATTTTGTCATATTTTACAAACCCCTTCACCCACACTCTTCATTCTTGTACCACACATACTCGAGAGTACACACTACGTAATTTATTTCCTCTGAATTTTGAAAGTGAGCCACATGTTTAAGTGAAAATGAAATTTTGAAAAAAACATATCTCAGCTCCTTCAATTTTTTAGGCATGCTAATCATTGTACATGTAAGTCTCATCAGTTGACTTTTCACTGGTATAAGGATGGCGAGGTTAATGAGGAACACCTGGTACATGCCATGCCTAGAATTGTACGAGATGTTGAATTCACTCGTGATATCATCTCGTTTATTATGATGTTGCTGTAAAAAAGTAGATTTCCTGAACAATATTAGGTGTAATTTCATTTTTAGGTGATTTAATCTGCCATAAGGTTAGAAGAATTTCAGCCATAGAACGAACAGTTGAATATTTATTGATAATATCAGTAGTCGTACATGATATAAATTTGCGTAATTATGGCATTTTAATATTGCTTACAGTGTTCCAAAATGCGTAGGTGTGTGATTTTTCGTGCTAAAGTATTCCATTGTAGTCAGCCAGTGAGCCCAATGTAATGTTACTCTCTGCCGGAATATGCCCGAAATATATTAACCGCAGAATTTATAATGTTGCAATATCGTAAAAATGTCTTCAACGTAAGAGGATAAGCGTTGAAAACCATCGGTTTGATTGGTCTTTGAGCTTGGCACAAAAGTATGTGTACATCTTTACGAATGATTTTCAACCGATACCATGGAATGGAATATACAGCAAAAGATAGAAAAGATGACTGCAATAAAAATGAACTTTGAAAACTGCGCGAATATATTGAATTTCGTACAAGTAGCTATTTGATTTTTGTTATGAAAAATTACCAGTTCTTCTAGTTTGGCTCCCATCCAACATACAATGTAGACTACTTCGATTGTTGAGATGAAAACACTGATCTCTTTCAATTTCACCATCAACGAATAATTTGGCTAATAAAGAAAAGAAAACAATAGAATATCGAGGATTTTTCATTTACTGTATTATATGACTAGCCAATGATAATAATGATCTTTAGCGTTATTAAATCACTTAAAATTTGATATAGAAAAACAAAACATTATTTTATGAAAAAAAAAGTTGCTTCACAAATACCATTGTGATTTTTTGGCTAAACCTCGACCTAATGTAATGTACTTCTGCCTTCCCCCGGTTTGAAATAAATTGTTTTTAAATGGTTGTAGAGTGAAGCTAAAAACATGGACACTAATTTGTTAATATCTCAGTAAAATAATCCTACACATAATAAGTTCACCTAAAAAATCATGAGAAGCTTCTACAAGAAGCCAAGTTTGGAGTGTAAGGATGATGACGTAAGACATGAAATTTTGACAAATCAGTTTATGCAATTAATTCCGTTTCAGAGACCTTGGTTTGATTTCTGTTGCACCATTTAAGAGCCAATTTGATGTGTAAAATGTCCTTTAAATACCAAAATATCATTACAAGACTTTTTTTCTTATTTTTTTTTTTCATTTTAAATTCATGGATGCCCAGAAAGAAGAATTGATGTTAGCCCCCTCCCCTTATTCTTACCATACCTACATTATAATTTTTTTTTTTTTTAATATATCAATTAACTGATAAAATTTCAAATCTTTCTGAAAAAGTTGTAAAAGTTTCAAAATATTTCAAATGAAAATATGCCATATTAAATTTGGTATTTTAATACCGAATTCGGAGGTTTTATGGATTTCAAATTTTCATCATGTTTTTTTGATGTTATTACTCGATGTTTTATTGTTTCCTTTTTCAAGTTTTTAAATAAACTAAAAATTATAACGTTATTGTGCGCAATGCTGTACATTAAATAGTGAACTTTATGTTTGGAACTCACCGAAAAGAAAATCATAGCATGAACAATATCAAAGTATAGGAAAATAAACATTGAAATTCCAGCAGTAACTTCGAAAAAGCCTTTCGAACACGATATCATTCTGAAAAAAGTGAAAATTAAGGACTTAGTTTGAATGAAGTGTCTCCATATAAAAATTTTCTCTTCAAAATAGAGCTATTTTAAAAAAAAAACGTGCTTATTGGTTTATAGACGTTGAAAAAAAAAATTTGTAACGCATCCTCCCTCTTGCTCACCTCAAATTTGACGATGTTATGAGAGGAAGCAACTTCAAAAGCGGATCAAAAAAAGAGAGGAATGAGGCAGCAAAATCAGAAATAGCAAAAATCATAGTCAAGACCTAGTTTTTTAATCTACGTACCAAATTTAAGCCCCACTAGCTCTATTTAAAAGGATAAGGAGATTTTGCAAGGAACAAATTTTAAAAATGGCAAAAAAATCTATCCTAACCTTACTAAAGACCATTTTTTTGGGATGTGATCAGATGTTATAAAGCAGAAAAGTGAAACCTCCTAAAGACACATTTACCTTTTTTTGGTTCTCTGTGGGCCTCATTCCCCGCATGAAAAATTATAGCTCCCCTGCTAAATTTTATGAATGTAATGCGAGAAACTAATCAGTGAAAACTATAAAGAGAAAAAAAAATGTTTTTCACGATTGCAAGGTGTTATAATAAGACAGAAAAATTGAAATATTTAAAAAGTCCATAAGGCCTTTGCAAAATTTACATGTATGCCAAATTTAATCCCTTTGTGCAATTTTGTGGGGGGGGGGGGTATGCGAGTAACTCACTTAAAGAAAAAAAATTAACCTAAAATTGCAAAAAAAAAAAAAAAAAAAACACTTGGTGCTGAAAAGTCGAAACCTCCGAAAGGAGCATCTAGAATTAAGCCCGTGCGCAGTGATTTTCGTGACATATTACAATCATGAGAATTGAAAAGCGGTGCTGTTTTCCTAAGTAGCGTTGTGGGTAGGAAGGGTTCAGTGGGGCTAAAAAGTCGAAACCTCTAAGAGGCACATCTAGCTCCCCTACTGAATGTACATACCTAATTTAAACTTCCTAGCTCAATTTGGAGAGGAGTTATGCAAGGAACGAACTCAAAAAATGAGAAAAATGAGAAAACTCGATCAAAAAAATCACTTTTTTGGGCAGTAAGGGAGTGTAATGAAGCTATAAAGTCGGTGCATGTACATACAAAATTTCAACTTCCTAGCTTAATTTGGAGGGGAGATAAGGGAGGAACAGCCCTTTTTCAAGGAGGTTAAGGGGAATACCCTCATACCCCCTACTAATTTACTAAGGGGGTTGATTTTTGTGTATATCTTTTACAACATTTGATTCCATATCAATTGGCTTTAAAAGGGGGCAATTTGTGCGTTTTTGGTCTCTCTGCCCTCCCCCTCCCTCATTGGGGCCTGACTGAATTTTAACCCAAATTTATCCTCTCTCATATATATCTATTCCGCCACCAAACTGAGCCGATTGACCAAATTCGAGTGATTTTGGTCGCTATCGATCTGAGTAAAAGAATTTAATGATGGGGAAAAAATAAAAATAAATATCTGACATGGCTAAAAATCGTCTTGATGCTCTTCTAGAACCCCAAAACGGGTTTTGTTCATATCGTCTCCTCCACCGTTGCTCGATAGACTGTAATAGCCTTGTTTTCATTGACAATATGACATTGAAAATCAGGCTAATTAGCTTCTTATGTTGATTAAGAGACTAGGTATGGAGACTTTTTTGCCAGATTTTCTATATCTTATTGTCAATAAAAACCAAGCTATTACAGTGTATCGAACAATGGTGGGTGGGGAGGAGGATATGAATAAAACCTGTTTTGGGGTCCTAGAAGACCATTAAGACGATTTTTAGCCATGTCAGATATTTATTTTTATTCCCACCCTTCTCCGAATGTTAAAATCATCTACTCCGCTCGATACCAACCAAAATCACTCCAGTTCAGTCAATCGGCTTAGTTTGGCAACGGATTAGACATACACGAGTGAAGATGAATTTGGGTCAAAATTCAGTATTGCCCCTTTTTGAGGGAGGGGGTGCTGAGGGCTCAAAAACACAAAAATTACCCCTGTTTAAGGAAATTGGTGAAGAATCAAATATTGCATAGCATATCCAAAAATCAACCTCCTAAGTCAATTAGGATGGATGATATAGCGGTTTTCCCCCTTTTTGATTTTGAAAAAGGTCTGTTCCCCCCTTATCTCCTCACCAAATTGAGTTAAGAAGTTGAAATTTGGTATGTACATTTAGTTGGGACCCTAGATGTGCCTTTTGGGGGTCTCGACTTTTTAGCCCCCATTGAATCCTGTCTACCTGCAATGCTGATCAGAAAATTTTTTTTCAATTTTCATGGTTATAATAATTCACAAAAATGAGGCTGAGAAAGCATCGCTTTGCGATGATTTTTTTTAGATATATTATTCAGCTTTTGATCGTCTATTCGATTGACTCAAAAACGAACAGTTTTGCGGTTTTTATTTCTCCCCCCTTCCCCTGCATCATCTTTCCCAATTTGGGCAGGACTGAATCTTTACTCAAAGTAATTCCTACTCATGTATTTCTAACTCTCCACTAATCCAGACGTATTTTCCGAATTTGAGCGATTTTGGTCGGTATCGGGCTGAACAAATTATTCTAATCTGAGATTTTAGGAGAGGCAAAATAAAAGTTAGGTAGATCGAAATTTGCGATGGCCAAAAATAATCTTGATGGCCTTCTAGAACCTCAAAACGAATTCCGTTAGGACCCTCTTTTCGCTTCTCCTCCTTTCCTACCACCCGTTATCGGACGTATGTCGATAGAACGTAAAACTTGGTTTGATTTTCTTGGACATTATGACATTAGAAAATCAGGTTGACTTTTTCCAGTGGAGGCTCTGTTTATAAGCCAATAGCAGTCAATCCGAGAGGGTTAAAATTTCATGTAGTTGTATTGGGAAATTTTAATGAGTAAAAAATGATTACTTTTTCCGAATTTACTCTATAATCTGTTCACTTAGATACCTTTTGGGCATCATAGAATATATTGATAAATGTTATTTTTGAAACAAAATTACCTTGCAAGATCATCGATGTCATTGGCTGAGTTTTTAATAACATGTGCACATTTCGGTCCGACCGTTTTGCATGACCCTATATTTATTTCAGCATCGGTACTCGAAGTGTTTAATTGGTCGACGATGCGATGGGTCTCGTTACAACATATGGCAACCCAAAGTACCACAAAAAGTGGATACGCCGTACAAGTCACATAAAACGGTAACGAAATCCAAATAGTTAGAATACTAAAAATTGTGTAAAACATAGGTGATCCGTAGTATTCGAGTCCGGAGAGGGGCACAAAATAGTATAAATAATTTTTAACTTTATGTTCCTCGTAAAATAATATTATATCGAGCATAGTACCGCAGGTGTAAGGTAAAAGTGGTATCCAAACTCCGAGTATCGCATTCACCGTTAATTGTTTCACATTGCAATATTTATTGGATAAATTCTCGTGTGATGCTATTTTCAACAATATCTCATCAGTCATTGCGATCATCTTCTCTATATTTTTTCTATACCATAAGATGGCAATTACAGGTGTCGCGAGTAATTCTAGAAAAACTACTGCGATTGCGATTCCTACGTAACTCAGTAAAAGATTATCTTGATTTTTTACACCATATATCAGATATAATATTGAAGCAATAGCTACCATCATCAATATCGAATAAGTCCAGAAAAACCATACGTATTTTGTTTTGCGACTAATTTTATTCGTATAGTATACGTTACCTAAACAGCAAAATATTAGATATAGCTGATTTGCTAATGTTGTCTCGAAGCCGAACATATTTTCTCTTCCGAGTGCCTGGTTTATTATTTGTTTCATATCTTTGAGCACGTCCATGCTGGTTGTGTGGTGATCGAGATGGCCAACACTGTGGATACTATCTAACTGACTATTTTATGTGTGAATTTTTTGTTTTAAAAATTGTTACTGAGTATTATGGATTATTTTGGTGCATTTTTTGGTTTCTTTTTTGATAAATTATTCAAGTATATGGGATTTTATTAATGCACGAAAAGGGGATCACCCGGTTCTGGACGTGCAGTTATGTGTATATTTTAAGTAAGTAAATATGCTTGCTATACTTCGAGTGCATAGCTGTTTGCATAGGTTACTTGACCTTTTCTTCAAAGGAATCCTTTTTGATATTTTTATTTTTTAATGCAGTCTTTTTTCTTAACTTTTATGTGTTTGGTTTAAATTCAAACTAACTTTTTGGTGGAAAGAAATACATACCTTACTTGTTATGGTAATGAATAAATGACTGTACTTGCATGTTTGATTCGACGTTACTTGGTACCTTTTCTATTTTTATCTAATTTACTTCCAATTTCTTCTATTTTTTTTTCTGTAGATTTAGTACCAGCTTTCTTATTCGTAATGTAGGTAAAATATTAATGCACAAGTAATTTAGTTAATATCGTGTAAAAAAGAAAAAGTATCATTTTGATTATAGACCTCGTATTTTTCCCCCACTTATTTAGTCTTCTCGAATACCCCTTTCGATTGATCATACTGATCGTAGAATAGTGGCACACAAATTACCAAATTACCAGTGCATTTTTTCAGTCACCCTTGCGCGGGCATTTAAAAAAAAAATAGGATTTCTTCGTGGTAAAAAAGAGCATTTTATGAAATTTCAATTCAACTTTTAATAAGCGAGTTGAAAAAAGGGTTTTAATATATTTTTCGGAGGAGGGGGCGAAGGAAGGCAAATGGATGAGTCAACTTCAGTTAGATACAAACTTGTATTTGAATGCAGTATATATTTTCCTTATCGGAAACAAATCGTAATTATTCGCACAGGTGGGGGGGGACGTACGTGGCCATTTCAAGATTGAATTTCTAAGTGAAATGTTCATTGTAATGATTTTAAGGATGATGTGAGCTAAGCGTGGTGATTTATCCTCCAGTCTTTTAGGGAAGCTTTTTACGTTAATTTTGTTTTCTTCGCCAATTTTCGATCGATTTTTTTTCAAACTTTGCATGGGATAAAATTAAAGGTTCTTTCTTTGTTTTGAGAGTTTTGTGGCATTTTGAAGATTTCTCAAACTTTAATTTAGATGTAAAAATGGAGGGAGGGGTGACTTGTAGGGCTCCAACTGGAAAAAATTTCCTCTTTTTATGAATACTTTTTTACTATACCAAGAATTTTTTCAAATTTTTCAGAATGGTGGCTCTTTCTGTAGGGTTTAAAAACCGTCTCATTTGGTCAAAAACTGAAGTTTACCGAAGGCCAAAAATTGGTTTTAGGGGTATAGAAGGAGCTATCACTTTAAAAAATTTGAAAAATTTCTCGGAAATATACGTAAAATACTTCTAATAATACGAGAAAATGTTTTCCACGTGCAATGCAAGTTCAAAAAAAAACCTGTATAAGAAGATGGTATGAGGAATTTCTAGAACGAAATAAAAATTCACCACGAGTTTTGAGTAATTTTTTCTTACCCACTTTTAGTTTAGAAACTCAATAATTTGAAAAGTAATGAAGATGGCGACTGAAAGTAAATAACCTTTTTGAAGAAGAGAACTCTGTTCCACCTTATGGTCCCATAATATGGTATTGTTGATAAGGAAATTTTTTCTAATGAAAAAAGTATAATTTTGTGATTTTTTTTTTGAAAATTTTTTACATTTTACTTTCATTATTTCTCCCCCTAATAACCTAATCGTCTCACCCTTGATATCAATTACTCTTCTGACTCGCCTGTTTAATTTGAGGTCAACCGTTCCCATATTATTAATCGTTGGAGCCTCATCGAAAATTGCCATTTTCATATCTTTTTTAGCAGAAATATTCGCAATCAATTTGGCACGATGAAGCTCTAATTCTCACAGATTCAGCTAGTGCACTTCACCGCCTGTTATATCCTCATCATCATACCCAACATCCTCTAGCCTTAGGAAATCACCCTTCATTTGTCCTCACTTCCTCGGGGTCATGTTACAGCTTGGATTCCAGGACACAGGGGCATAGAGGGAAATGAATCAGTAGACAAAATCACCAAAGAAGCAGCTTCTTTTAGACCAGTACCAAATGTACCTCTGTCTCTAGCTCTGACTTTAAATCTGTTGTGTACGACTGCCTATGCTCAGAATGGTCCGATATCTGGAGTAGCACCAACACTGTTCAAACAAATTCAGAACCGTCAAACATTCAACTGATTCTGGACCCTCCTCTTATCAAAAAAAATCGATCGGAAGATACAGTTCTATGCAGAATGCGTTAGGTCACTCCAAACTTACCTATGCCCACGTTCTTGAAAAAAAACCTCCTACATCTTAATAGACTGTCCAAAATATCGCGGCTTGAGAAACAAATTTAAATTACTAGCTTCATTACCGAACTTAGTAAGTGATGATCCAGAGATTATAGCCAAACTTTTCAAAGTTCTTCGCTCTAGCAACCCTGCTAGGTCAACTGTAACCTTTTAACCAACCGTGTCTCTGGCCTTTGTCGCAGTAAAGGGACGTTAATGAAAAAAAAAATAAAAAATAATTAACATAGGTTGCTCAAAATTTTCGTTTTCACGCTATGACTAAAATTTTAAAACCGTGGCCTCCCCTACCCCTATTTTTTACAATTTCTAAAATTTTTAATCCCTGTAACCCCTCTTCCTCTTCCCACCCATCCAAATATTCATAGAGATGATTAAAAAATTCTCACATATGCATTTACTTGTGAAGCATTGTGGGTAAAAATTTCAAACTTTTTGGACCACCATTACCCCTTGGAGATGGAAAATATTGAATTTTCAGCGTATACGGTCATAGCACTCGGGTCAGGGTGGAGATAACAGGTCAAAAAAAAATTTGTCTGGTTTTGGATCAAAACCAACATTTTGGATGAGTTTCATTCCAACCAAAGGCAAATCGTAGGAGAGTCTTTTCCTAAAAAAACAGAACAGTGCCTAATCTTACAAAGGGTATGCAACCTTTATAACATACATGTATATTCTCTGGTGTATCACTCCCTTTATTTTGGACGTCCGTTTTGGAAACACCGTGTATATTTAATCTGCTGCCAATATAAGCCTGCTAGTTACATTTGAACGATTTCGATCTGTATTTAGCCAAGTAATTGATTTTAGTCTAGTGCTGAGGAGGGGGAGGGTGTCGAATAAAAATGAAGTTAAGCATCTTACCAAACTTAAAATTAGTTTTGATGATTTTCTAGAAGCTCTCTTTATACGTCATAGGTCAATAAGCTGTAACAGTTTGTTTCACTTTGACAGTATTGGGCAAAAAGAAAATCAAGCTTAGAAAAAATAGATTTATTGGAAAGTCAGAGGGAAGATCTGAACGCTGAAGAAAGTTGTTCAGTAAAGTTCACCAATGTTTTCACTTCCGTTGGAATTTCCTCGTTTTATGCTATTGGTCTTCTATTTTGCAGTCATTTTTTTTTCCAAATTGATCATGACGACATACTTTTAATAATATCATATCATATTAAAGCGTGAAGATTGTCGTACTCATTTGATATTTTACCTTCCCTTTGTCTGGTCTTCTTGGCACTTTTTTCAGTTATTCGCTAGTTTTTTATATGCGTGAAAAAGGAGTGGCGAAGATAAGCGCCCTTGAAGCATTCTCGTTTATTTTCCAACCTGCCACCACTTGTCCCTGCCTTTGTGCGGAAATCTGTTGCGCGTTTTGTTGTTGAAAAGGCAAATGTGCGGTATCGCAACGATAAAAGGGTCGGGTCGCCACAGTCGATTGAAATTTATCGCTCGTTCGGCAATTTATAACGAAATAATAAACGAACGAGTCCGCAAATGCTACTCGTGAGTAACTGTGGCGTGACGCGACAGGAAGTATAATCCGTTCGAAAATTTTGACTCGTTTTGGCCTACTAATACCATATCGTATGAAATTATTTTACTACGAGGTTATATATGTATAAATGAGAAGCGAAAAAAAAAACACTTTCGTGGTTCACTCTACGGTAAATAGATCTATCCACCTGCGATGTAGGTAAATAAAATGATGTAATGTTTCCAGATGCATTTCGTAATGCAATTTGAGAAAAACATCGGTGCCGGTGGTGAAGCAAGGATTCTCTTAGTTTGTTATGAACAAACTTCGTTTGCCATAACTTTAGGTTAAGTTCGTCTTCTTTCATTCACGTTATTTCTTAATTTAAACCATTTCTGAAAAATAAATATACCTTACGAGAAAATGAAACTCTGATGTCGTCGTATTTTCTCCATAAATGTATACAATTTGAGGTACTTCATTTTATATGCATGTGAATGTGATGTAAAATCCATCTAGCTAAGAGATACGAGTATTTTGTTGAGAGTTGGCCTCTGTATTCGGTAATTTTATTTTTATTTTTCAAATACGGTTATTGCGATCGAAAGGATTGGTGGAGATGTTTTAAAGTTATTTTGTATTTGGTCAAGCTCTTATGCTCTTCCATTGGTACTCATTAAATCGTCAAGGCGTATCTACACAGGCAAATTCCACCTGAACAAGCCGGGCTCATGCCAGGAAGAGGCGCAAGGGGGCAGATAATGAATGCCTTCAACATACCTGTAATGATGTGTTTCATAGATTACACCGAAGCTTTTGACTGCGTGAATTGGAAGAAGCTCTTCAAAGTTTTAGGAGAGATTAGAGTCCCTACTCGTATAATAGATTTGGCGGTGTCCCTACATGAGTTCAATTCTATGGTGGTGAGAGTCAATGGTGAAGAATCTGAGGCTCTTCAAGCGGAACAGGGAGTGCATCAAGGGTGCGTATTATCCCCGCAGTTATTCAACATCTACGGCGAGCACATAATTCGCGGGGCTCTAGAACATTGGACTGGTGGTACTTCCATTGGAGGAAGAAGAATTTCTAATCTGCGATATGCAAGTGATACCACCTTGATTGCTTCGGATGAAGATGAAATGGCAGAGCTCGTCAACTTGGTGAAGATAACCAGCGAAAAACTTGGACTTCGTATTAATACATCAAAAGCAAAAGTCATGGTGATGGATCGGGCCAAATGTCTTCCAGTTTCTACAGCCCTGAGCGAATACAAAATGGTCAACGCTTTCGTTTATTTAGGATCGATCGTCGAAGCAAATTGAGGCTACTCGCTCTAAGCCAATCAGCGATGACCAGACTGCGTAAAGTCACATGTAATAATAAGACCTCCAAACAGACAAGGAAGAGGCTTATGCAGTAAAAAAAGAATCGGCACCTTCGATGTGTGGTTTGGCGAAGGATGCTGAGGATACCCTGGACAGCGCCACGAACTAACATTTCAATCGTCCAACAGGAGCCAGTCAGGCAAAGTGTTTTATGGGAGAAACGCACTCTAGGATATTTTGGACATGTGACCACGACAGAAGTCGGAAATCTCAAAAAAGATATTCTCTTTGATCAAGCCTCTGACAAAAGAGGGAGAGGAAGATCTCCGACCAGGTCAGACATCATCAAAGCGCGAATGGGCTCTGTGGTAAGAGCTGATTCACAGGCACGGGGTTGTAATAGCGACTGAGACCTTTTGACGATGATACAGACCTGCCACAATAGTCATGGAAATGGAGATAGGTATAGCATAGATCTACAATACACATAGAAGCGGATTCAACATACCTATTTGAAGTTCTACTTTTCCCCACAGGAGGCACTGTACAGGTACCTAAAAACTAAACAAATGAATAATTTCAAAATTTCGATCCTATCATCAATCTAAGTAGCAGATCTTGTAGAAAAACATGTTTCCTACAAATTTTGTTATATGCATCGTTTGCCTAGCTTTGTTACTGAAGGGGCAGTATTCGTTTGAATTTTATATGCTCCTTTAAATAATTAAGATAGGCAAAATTTGTATATAACCAAAAATGTTTCAAAAGTTACCTACAACAAGGTTCACTATTCAAAACCAAGATTTGGACAAATTTTTCGTTCCCAAAATTTTGCATTGCTGCAATCCCCCTCCCTCCAATGTAAAATTTGAGAATGAAAAATTCGTCCAAATCTTGGTTTTGAATAGTGAATTTTGTAGTAGGGAACTTTTGAAACTGTTTTGCTTATATACAAATTTTGCCTATCTTCATCATTTGTAGGGGCATGTAAAATTCAAACGAACACTGCCCCTGCAGTAACGAAGATAGGCAAAATATGTAAAGGACAAAATTTGTAGGAAAAATTTTTATCTGCAAGGTCTACCATCTAGACTGATGATTGGATTGAAAATTTGAAATTGCTCGTATGTTTAATTTTTAGACGTCTGCAGAGTGCCTCCTGTGGGGAAAAGTAGTGTTTCGAATGGATATGCTGAATTCGTCTCTATGTGTACTATAAATCTATGTTAATACCTATCCTAATTTCCATGACTCCTGCGTCAGAAAGCTTTGAAACATCACATGTTTCGAAAAATAATATCACAGATGGCGCTATGTAAACATTAAATACCACTCAAGTTCTCAAGATCCATCAAAAATCTTCTAGAAAATCTATATTTATGAAATAAATCAAAGAAATAATACAAAAACGAGTTTTCCAACACGTACGCATTATTTATTGTATTTAGTAGCCAACACATGCAACGCATTTTGAAAGATTAATAGGTAAGAAGGTAGGATAAATTCCACACGTGGTGTCAAATTGACGCCATGACAGTAACATCGATAAAATGAACCAAAAAAAAAAAACAAAACAAACATGAACAAACCAATGGTCTTTACTCGAAAAACAAAATGATTTATAAACCGTAACGTTAGGTAATCGTAACCACAATATAAACAATATCCTCGGCACATTTATAGGTAATGATATGAAAGAAGAACCAAACAGGAAGAGAGAATATAGGTAATATTAGTGAATTCAACAAGCTATCCAGCATTATATTCTATTCGCTTGTTTTATCGCGTAATATCCGAACAGGTATTTCCAATACCCGATCTCTGATGTGGGCAAATTCCGTTGCTGGTACAAAAGGAGATTCGTCTTTTGCCACAAGGTACATTTCAAATGAAACTTAGGTCTCGATAGATACCTTTGTTAATTCGTGACATCTTCTGTTTCGTTGGTATCGAAATTACGTTGTTGTTGTTGCTGTTGTTGTTGTCTAGTCGACGATCGTTGAGATGCCAATTTCAGTTGTTCTGAATACTTGTACATGATCACAGCTTCATCGATTTTTCCAGCTTGTTTCAAAATGGTGGCCAGCTCGTTGAAACTGGAAACATCCTACGCAAATAAAACATCAAGAGTGAGATTTTACATTGGTTAAATTCCAGTTTCTGATATGCAGAGTAGAACCGCAGCACATTTATCAAAATAGAAAGAAATTCTCGTTGGAAAATTTATTAATTTCTATTTGATGTTTTTCATTTTTCGAGGCAGCATTCTTTGCTAGCATGAGACAACAAAGCAAAGACCAGCCAAATACGAACGAGCATTTAATTTACGTATAAGAATGGGTAGTTAAATTACGCCGAAAATCGTCAGTTTATGCGTCTCCTAAAGTTCCACTCGAGGCTATACTTTGAAACCGAGAAAGTTTTACGAGTGAGTTGTTGAAGAGGGTAATGGAATGAGAGACGGAGAGCTGCAGCAAAGAATAGCAAACCGAGCAGTTTTTGTTAACTAATTACAAACGTAGAAAACCTCGAGTCGTTGAATTGTTTTTTGAAATTGCAACTTTATTTACCCATACTATGCCCCTTCCTCTCATCTAACATGTTGCCCAATAACGATGTGAAAACAAAATGAAGGTTTCGTTGCGTGCGCTGTGATTTTTTTTACTTTCGTTGAAAAAAGAAAAAGAACAACAATATATTAATTTTAAATCGGTTCTGTAAGTTTTTATAGCTTATCCTGAAAACCTCATCCAGTATCTCATGATTGTTTACTCATTTTTAATACAATCCTAGCTAAGTTTTACCCTTTTTCCATGAATGATTTATATTTATTTACAATAAATTTATGTGTTTGTATGCTTCGCCTCGAAGGGAAATTACTAATTAACCATCGAGATGTAAAGTTAACTGTAACGTATTTTTGCTGAAACTAATTGTATGTAACTAAAGGAGAAAAGGCAGGCTCGACTTACGCAGCTAGTATATTCAGCTGTTTATGTCGAAAATTTTTCTCATCCTAGTATCTTTTTAGATTGATTTTACGTGTCATATTGTCAATGAAAACCAGGCTAGTACAAGCTACCAACTTACGGTGAATGGAGGAGGAGTCTCACTGAAATCCATTTTCGGGTCCTGGACGACCATTGAGAATATTTTTGGCGATGTCAGAATTTATTTCATTTAATTTTTTCCCCTAAACTAAAAACAATTTGCTTAGTTCAATACCAACCAAAGTGAGTAAATTTAGGTAATAGGCTGGTTAAAATTGAGTTATGCCAAAATTTTGAAAACGAAGTGCTAAGGGATAAAAATTATAAAAATCGATCCTTTTTGAGCCAATCGATAGAAAATTAGAAGTTGTATAATTTATCCAAAAATCAAACTCCTAGGTCTGTTAAGAGGAGAGATATGGAAGGCTTTTCATTTTTTGACCTTGAAAAATAGCTGTTTCATCCGTATCTCCCTTCCAAGTTGAGTTAGTGTGGCTAGGTGGCTATAGATTTACCTAGCTAGACGCAACATAGATATGCGCATTTCATTGCGCATGCACCAGGACTCGTTTTACCTGACGCACTTGCGTGCGCATTGTAGTTAGTTACTTGTCAGTTCGTTTTTATATGTCTTACTGTGTAGCTGTTCTTTTGGTATATAATCTGTTGTCGGCCTATAGGCCTCTTTGTGCTTCTCTCCCCATGTGGACTTTGTTGTTATTGTTTTTCTACGCGATGCTGCTAACCGCGTTGGGTAGCTATAGATTTATACATGGTATGTGAGTAGGTTCGTATTTAGGACTTTGGTCTTCAGCAATTAGATACATGTTCTTTCTTATTGGAAGTTTCAGATATTCATTCCAATATTCACCTGTACCCTCTACCACTACTCAAGAAAAAATATCCCCGAACGTATCTATTTTTTATTCCATGATTGGAAAATTCGCTACCTCCGGTATTTTTGGAAAATCAGGCTCAGAAAGCAACGCGTCGAGATTCTTTTTAGCTTGATTTTCTTTGCCATATTGTCACCAGGCTATTACAATCTACCAACCAACTGCGAATAAGGGAGGGGGATATCAACAAAATCCGTTTTGGGGTTCTAGAAAACTATTTAGATGATTTTTAGCCATGTCAGATGTTTGTTTTTAATTTAATTTTTTTTTCCACTGAACATTAAAATTATTTACTACGCTCGATACCGACCAAAATCGCTCCAATTCGGTCAATCAGCTGAGTTTGGTAGGGGATTGGATATATATGAGTGGGGATAAAGTCGGGTCAAAATTCAGTCATGCTTCAATTTGGGGGAGGGGGTGCTGAGGGTTCAAAAACGCAAAAATTGTCCTTTTTTTAAGCCAATTGATAGAGAATTAAATGTTGTATAACGTATCCAAAAATCAACTTCTGAAGTCCATTAGGAGAGAAGATTTGGGGGGGGGCTTTCCCTTTTTTCCCCCCATTGAGCTAGGAAGTTGAAATTTCGTATGTATATCTATTCAATAGTGGCTGTAGATGTGACTTTTGGAGGTTCCGATTTTGTAGCTCAATTGCACCCCCTCACACTCCAAAAAGTGGTTTTTTGATTGTTTTTTCTCATTTTTGGAGTTTTTTGAGTTTGTTCCTCCCATAACTCCTCTCCAAATTGAACTAGAAACTTGAAATTAGGTCTATACATTCAATGAAGACTTTAGATGTGCTTTTTGGGGGTCTCGATTTTTCAGCCCTATTG
Source organism: Ferrisia virgata (assembly GCA_900060175.1). Classification (NCBI taxonomy): domain Eukaryota; kingdom Metazoa; phylum Arthropoda; class Insecta; order Hemiptera; family Pseudococcidae; genus Ferrisia; species Ferrisia virgata. Next base: position 17,070 of record FIZR01013930.1, on the reverse strand, counting down.
CACCCTTCCTGCCCTCAATCCTGATTTGGGAAAAAGCAATGCTTTGCGATGCTTTTTTATTGGGGGGGGGAGGGGTAAGTGTATGTTTTATTTAGCAAAAAATTTCAGTATTTTTCACTGCTTCTGAATTTTTATTTGTCGAAGAAATTTGGACTATTTCTTATCATCGAACAAGGTAACAGTACAATTCGTTTTGAATTTTAGAAGATCATTAGGACCACTTTTGGGCATGCCAGACGCTTAATATATTTCTATTTTTTCGAAGACTAAAATCATTTCCACGACTTGATACTGATTGAAATTGCTTAAAATTGGCCTACTGGCTTGGTGGTGGATTAAATGTACAGGATGTTTCACCTCAATAATATTTCATTCGTGCCAAAATTAGTGCAACTCAAGTTGGATATTTTTTAAGGTTTTGCCTGTCCCAATCTTTGAAGGGACAAAGATACACCGGACTTCTTTTTTTTTGTTGAAAATTTAAGGACATTTTCAAAATTTATAAGTTTTTATCCAAAAATACTAGAGATGTCCAGTTCGCCCCCAAAAATGTAACATATATGGTATAGTATTTCCAGTAAAAAATTCAAAGCAAAAGTGAAGTGATTCTGAAGATATTTGGAATAATGCCAGAAAAAACACTATAATTCCCCAAAAAAATGTCAATGTTTTTTCTGAAATTATTTAAGATATCTCACGAACCACTTCATCTAAATTTTCAATTGTTTTACTAGAAATATTACACCGTATTCGTTACACATTGCTGCAAATTGAACGTCTATAACATTTTCGAATGGAAACATAAATTGTACAAAAAATGACCTCAGATTTTTGAAGGAGAAAATTAAGATCCGTGTATTTTTGCCCCTTCAATGATTACGATAGGCAAAACATAATGCATACATTCAACTTGAGCTGCTGTAATTGTGTAATTGTGGTATGAAGGAAGTACTATTGAAGCGGGACACCCTGTATGTGAGTGGGGAAGATTTTGGATCAAAATTCAGTCATGTCTGAATCTTGAATAGGTGACAAAATATTTTGTTTTTCGACTCATTCGTTAAGAATTAAAAGTTATGTACCATATCCAAAAAAATCATCCCTCAACGTCAATGAGGTGAGGAGATTCGGGAATTTCCCCCCTTTTCGACCTTGAAGTCTATTCAGGCTTATCCCTGATGGATTTTCATGTTATCCAAGTCCCAAGATTATGGACTAATTGCGAGGGAAAAATTTATGTGTAAAAAACATGACTTACTGGTCTGATTGCGACGAGTTTTCTGTAATAAAATTCAGCCTCTTCGATAAATCCGGCCATTCTACATATTCGTGCAGTTTTCAATATAAGCTGATGATCGTCAGGATTATCTTCAATTATTTTTTTCAATATATCGATTGCTTTCCTATACTTATGATCGTTAATTAACAATTGGCTATATTGAAGGTACAGTGATTGATCTTTGAAGTTGAACATTTCCATAGCTTTGATCCATTTTTTTTTCATTGATCTAGAACACTGTCATAAAGTACGGAAGGGGACGTGTATTATTCTGTTGAGTAATTTTGTAATTGTGAATCGTTCGCGAATGACAATTTATTACTAAAGGTGAAATAATTTGACTTACATTAGCAAACGATTTCAATCCGATAATCTCTTTTGGACGAATAGGTTGATCACCGGTAATGTACTGGTACCATTTATCAGCATCTTCGTAATTTTTCATTTTCACCAGAGTTTCGCCAATGTAAACAAATAAAGCCTGCATCGATAGAATAATTTTTTGTAGAATAAAGTCTCGTGAAATTTTTTTGATTGAATTTAATCATTTAGCATGCGATCCATTCCGACTATTTCTCCTTATTCTTCGTCATCTCACTCCTCCTATTTGTAAACCCCTTTCAGGTATATAGGGAGAAAAAAATTAATTTTCAATATTTCCGCCTTGTATCATCTTACTCGATGTCTACAATTTTGATAAATACGATCAGTAAATCGAGCTGACGTACGATCCTATAAAGCGTCTACATATGTGCACAGTTGGTCTATTTTCATCGCAACGGTAGCATATCTTCGTCCCTTTCCTCGAGCTTAACATCGTCGCCGGCAGCACGCTCGATCAAAAAAGTAAAAGAGCAATCGTCGGTAAAATTTTATTAAATTTTCACCGCTTCGCTTTACCATCCTAGCTATGGGAAAAGGGAACGCCGATTTTCTGCTCGAATTAAACCACCCGTAGCCCAAGAGACCGGAACTGAGAAAAAAGCTGTCGTTTTCAACAACGCGCGTAATTTCTCATCGTTGTATACTTTATACCTCTTGTATTCGAGTACACCTACTCTCTTGTTTCTTGTACGTACCTTCATACGCTGTCGAGACCGTCATCTCTCATTAATCATCGTCGTCGTTCCTTCGTCTACCCTTATCCCATGTTTGCACCCCTTCTGTTACGTATACCATAACGTACCTTTTGAAAGTGTACTAAAAGTTCTCTCTTCTCCATCATTTATCCTATCCCTGCTGCTGATTTTTTTCTTATACTTGGCATGTGTGTTATGTGTCGAGCTACTGACTTTCGTTCTCGATTAAGCGCCTTTAAATACTCGAAATCAATCCCCGAAATGTATCGTACCTGCGGTTTGTAATAAGACGGTGCGGTTGCGACTGCTTCTACGTATGTGGTCAGTCCTTTTATGAGGTCGTCTCCTTTAACGTGAATCGACGCCAATTTTACCAGACTTTCTATACGAGCCAGTTCGTTCATCTTTACATCTTTTGTCTGCGATATATCGACTTTCAAACCTTCATTCAGGATTTCGATGGCTTCGAAATTACGATCATTAGCTGTCAGCAGTTGTCCCAACCTGAGGTAAGCGTCTGTACCAAATAATAAATTTGTACCAAATGACTTGATGAGCGTACTTGGGTAGCGAAGAAATGTATTATGTTGACTTACTAATTAAAGATGGGCGATATTTGATGGCTGCGTTGTATCTGACAATGGCCTCTTCTTGACGACTAGTTGATTCTAGAAGGGAAGCTCTGAAACAATAATATCAAAAAAGTGTGATAAGAATCAAATATCAGTGCGAATAGAAATGTCGTACAATAATATCTATTTCGAGCATAATTACGTAAATTTATGGGTATTACGGTAATTTTTGGTGATTGCTGTAATTCATAGCAACTGCTGCAATTGATGGTAATTATTGTAATTCGTAGCAATCACAGTAATTTGGGGTAATTATGGTAATTTGTGGTAAATATGACGATTTGTAGTGGTACATAGAATTTGGATAATTATAATAAATTGTGACAATTACAGTGATTTGGTGTAATTATGGTAAATTGTGGCAGTTACGTAATAACGGTAATTTGGGGTAGTCATAATATTTTGGGGTAATTAAAGTATCTTCTGATAATTGTCGTAAGTTGGGGCAATTATGTTAATTTGTGGTAATTTCAGTAATACGGATTTCTCATGGTAATCTATGGTAATTACAGTAATCTGGTATCATTAAAGCCATATGCGGTAATTACAGTAATTTGAAGTAATTATGGTAATTTGTTGTAATTACAGCAATCTGGTATGATTTTGGCCATTTGTGGTAATCATAGTAATTTTGGGTTATAATGGTGATGGGGGGGGGGATAACAGTAATTTGGGGTAATGATGGTAATTTGGGATGACTGCAATAATTTGAGGTGATTATGGTAGTTAGCGATAATTGTCGTAATTTGAGGTAATTATGGTAACTATGGTAAATTGTGGTAATCATGGTAATTTGGAGTAATTATGGTAATTTGGAATAATTTTTATAATTTGTGGTAACTATGATGATTTGGAGTCATTACTGTGAATTGGGGTAGTTATGGTGAATTGTAGAAATTACAGTAATCTGGAGTATTTATGGTAATTTGTGGCAATTCAATTACAGAAATCTGGTATGATAACGACAATTTGTGGTAATTATGCTAATTTGAGGTAATAACGGTAATTTGGAATAATCGCAATCATTTGAGGTGATTATGGTAATTATGATCATTTGGAATGATTATCGTGAATTGTGGAAATCATGGTAATCTGGAGTAAATATGGTTATTTGTGGTAATCATGGTAGTGTGGCATGATTACGGTAATTTGTGGTAATTATGGTAATTTGAAGTAATAATGATAATTTGATGTAATAACGGTAATCTGAGATAATTGCAATGATTCAAGGTGATTGTGGTAATTACGGTAATTTCGAGTAATTATGGTAATTTGAAGTAATTACTGTGATTTGTTATAATTACAGTAATTCGTGATAACTATTATAATAAGGGGTAATTACAGTAATTTATGGTGATAGTAGTAATATTGGGTAATTATGGTAATTCATAGTTAATTGTCATAATTTTCGATAGATACACTAATTGATGGTTAATATAATGATTTGCAATTATCGCCGTAATTTGCAATAATTACTGTAATATATGGTAACTATCGTAATCTATGACAATTACCGTAAGTTACCTATTATCATAATTTTGATAATGTAATACTTTACAAGCACAAAAGTTGAAACGTTATTGGAAAATAATTGATTTTTGGGTGGTAAATGTAGTCACTTATAGCCGATTTAGATCATTGAGAAGTAATTCTTCATTTTAGATAGTAGAGATTGGGATGAATGGATTTCAAAACATTAATATGGTAATTTTCTGTGTATTTATTGCAATTGCACGGTACTATCCAGTTTTGAAAATATAAATACCAAGATGAACCGAATAAAGGTATTAATAATTACGGTAATCAACGTAATTGTTGAAATTATTGCGGTAAATGATAAATTTCCCTGGTAATATCGGTACTTCAACAACATAATTGCGCCACTTTTTCAATCATCAGCTCCAGATTCTCCATATCAAATAGTTTAATTTCATCTAATGGTAATTATCGTAATCAATTGTACAATTCAGTCATCATGATGGGAACGAATAGCATATCTACCACTGTCGTAATTCACGGTGTACATTACTCGTGACTCTGTATATCTGTGTGCTTTAACAGTGAGCACTCGCATTAATTAATTTACCAGCGACATAGATAAACTATATATTTTTATCGTGACTCGGTAGAAAGCGATGGAAAACATGGTACGCTTGTATGATATATGAATACTGAGTTGATACATACATTACGAGGTTTTCTAAACATGTCAGAAGGCAGTAGGGGGTAACTGCGCCAGGCGCAACAGCCTTGCCATCGTCGCAGGGTATCGACTGCTTTCCACCATAATTTTATTAAGCTAATTAAATTCGCCATGCTGGGGCATCCGAACGAATGATTGGCGATATCAATATCGTCGAAGTAAGACGAAAAATACGATACCTTGCGGTACAGTGGCGCGACTTTATTAAATTTCTGTACCGAAAGAAGACCTTTTTAATCGACTTGTATAGAAGGGGACCTATATACCAGGTTATAAACAACGTAATAAGCTATTAATATACTGTATCAGATGTGCGAGCATTACATTTACTCTTGAATGATTCGATTATGTTGTGTGTGTGTGTGTATGTGTTTGATGTGGTAACACTGTGTTGTGTATTGAATTTCAGTCTCATCTTGGCTAATTGGCTCATCAATCTTGGATTAATAAGTGAAAGTATCGAGTTCGTGGTTGCTTCTATTGTATGTAGTATAGACGTGAGTACATAGGTGGCAAGTCGAACGCCTGTATATTAATTTTTTCCACTCGGATTATCGTATCGAATTCATTCGCGATCGTAATTTATTAACGGATACAGGTTTGGTGTTAATTTTAAACGAGCCTACTAATATTACTACGACCCAAGTTGACGACAGAAGCGTGTAGAAAGTAACCGAGCGAGGGTTGAAATTAACTTCATGGTGTATACCAAATACAGTAGCTATGTACGTTAGACGAGTAGACTTAATTCGATCGACGATATGATATAACAAGGTGACGAAGATGGAGAGTAAGGATAGTAATAGAACAAACAACCGAGCTGTTGTTTTCACTCGAAAACAAATCGAGCTTAGAATGAACATCTGTTACAATACAGTAGCATCAGATACGATGACGACGACACTGGCATTAACGCATACATCAGTTCATAAATCAAAATTTTTCAAACCCTGTCCGAAATTTGATACGTGCTGCAGTTCTTCTTCCACTTCTCTATTTTCAATCTTCTCTTGTATTCGAGAAGAAAGTCTTTATTTTTTACACTTTGTTGAACATAAGATGCAAAAGTAAACATGTGTACGAGCATTAAGCTATGTACATAGCTAATCTAAACGTATATGTACAAAGTTGGTGCGAATAAAAAAAAAAAAAAATACGGATTATAGTTGAGGTGAAAATACCGATGTGACGGGGAATTTACGAAGAGAAAGGAGAAAAAATGTATGTATAAAAATGAAAAGGATTTCGGCGGATATTTTACCAGTTTAAATGGAAATTAACAAAAGGTCTAGAGGGAGATTGAGGTGGAAGAAATGCGAGCTATGTTTAAGACGAGCTTATGATGTCTGGGAAAAGTGAAGCTGGCTGACACAACAAACGTTGGAAGAAGGTATTAAGTGTTGTAACGCGGTGAAGGTGGGATGCTGCTTTTGTCGTTGATAAATAATTCATCCGGATCGGCTTACGTTTCACGTGGTTGTTGAAAAGTTACGAGGTGAAGCTGCTTTGTGATCGTGAGACACGTTACATGGAAAAATATCACGTGAAATGTGGATGCAGCGTGTAAAGATTCAGAATGGCTATGGCTGCTATTCATTGGATAAGTTTCGATGGTATAGATCAAAAGTAATCTAAATGGTCCTACTTTTGTCACAAGAAAGTGTAAACACCTTGTGAAAAGATCCTTAATTTTCATTTGATTTTGTGTGAAAAAGTATCGACTTCGGTATTTTTCATTAATGAAAATTGATTTCCCCCTCCCTCCTTTGTCTTGTTTTTCTTCTCTCATCAATATCAACCCGGAAAAGAGAAGCTAATGAAAAGCAAACCTTTTTAGAAAACTCGACATCAAAGCATCTCTCGGGTCATTTACTGTAATTTGCTAATGTACATTTGAAGCTGAAATGGAGATGATTCGCCGCAAATGACACGAAAATCGTATAAAACATGTTTTTACAAAACATTCTAATTGGTAGTATTTATTTACACGCGTTTATTGTGTGAAAAATTTCACCCGGAAGGAAATACATTCGAACGAACAACTGTAAAGTAATAAGTGGGGAGCTGCTTCATCCCTGAGATGGAAACATATTGCTACATTCTTTTTATTTCTTTTTATTTTCGTTACGAAACACCCTTCATCGGAGTTTATAACAATATTTTAAAAGTAATAGGTGATTTTTCTTCTTCTTCATCATCGTCCCTTTATTTTTTTCAGTATTATTGAAAGAACTAGAAGGATGAAGGTTGACGCGGGGTAGACTGTGAATCATTTGTTAAACACATATCATACCCAGACATCAAGGAACTAAAGCAACATGCCACGCGCCTGTTATAGATACTAATCATTAAGTAAGGTTAGCTATTGATAAATGAAGCCTGAAAGAGATTATTGAGTTGGTTTGAAATTATTCGCGTATAAAAATTTATTTATTTTTACGTTTAAAGGAACGAGAGTTTGTATAAAATACGCCCCCCTTTGAGATATACAAACAAGCTTACAAGCTGGGTCAGTTGTTGTTTCTGTGTTTCGATGATATAAATGTGGGTAATATTGATGATAAATTTCCGAAGTGAATATGATATCCTTAATGAAGTCTATTTAAAAGTTGTTCATGATGTTGATCTGTTATTATATTTGAGTTGATACAAGATGGAAAAAATTTTATCGGTGGACAAAGATAAAAAAAAATGAAAAATTCTGGTTCCTTTTCAAGTCGCGAGAATTAAATCTGTTGGTGTAATTTTATTTTTACTCACTTTTGGATTTAAAAAGAATTATAATAATATTATTCTTTGCAATATAACAAAGATAATATGAATAGAAAAAATAGAAAAAATTTCCAAACATATACCTATATGGTGCCTACCATCTGTGAAAATTTTGAAATTTTTTCTCTACACCAACCAGAGGAAAATCACATTGAATTTCCTATGTACACGTATATGGAGGCATTGCTCGGAAAGGGGTGAAGGTAGGAAGTCGAAAATTTTGTGTAAAGCTTTTATATCAAGGGTAACATTCAGGACCCTTTCTGAACGAATTTAAGAGTAAAATTTTTTAACCATCCTATTAGTGGAAGGGTTGGGCCATTTTACGAGTACCGGGTGGGGATTGAGGGAAATGCATAATTTTAGTCGCTCATACTACCACTGTTTAAAAATGCAATTTCCCCACATTCACCTCGAATGATTTGAAAATCCCTCTCTCTAGGAGCCCATAATTCGTAATAACGAGACGGTACCACTGGGGAAATTGCAACCCTGGAAAAAACCCCTTCTGTGAATACATTTTCCATGCAAAACATTTCATTCACCTTATTTAACTAACATAATCACTCTTTTGGGGTTGGAATCTGGACTACTTACTACTTTTTCATTGCTGTGCGGTCATGCAGTAGAACTAAATAGTCGAAACTGCCAAAAGGTCCACCTGGGACTCCTCATAAATCTATATACCAAATTTAAACCATCTAGTTCAATTTGGAGAGGAATGTGCATTTAGCTGACTTTTCAAGGTCGAAAATGGCAATATTCTCATCACTTTCCTCCTAATTGACCTAGTGGTTGATTTTTGAATATGTTGTACGACTTTCGATTCTCTGTCAATTGGCTGAAAAGCGAACAATTTTCTCCAGTGAGCCCCTCAATACCCGAATGTTTCGTCAAAATTTCGAGATAAGGCCCCCCTCCCCCGGCAACTTGATAGGAATTTGAGCCAAATGGGTACTGAATCCGAAATCTGCAGGTCAAGTAATATATACTTTGATACCCCATTCGAAAAAACAAAATTTTTGATTTTTCATTCCCTCCTCCTCCCCCTTTTTGGGAGTTTGGAGTTGAATGGGCACTGGATTTGAAATCAAAAGGTCTAGTAATATGTACTTCAGTACCCCACTCGAAAAAACCGAAAATTTTGAATTTCGACCCTGTTCCCAGGGATTTGCTGGGAGTTTTGAGTCATATGGGCTCTGGATTCGAAATCAAAAGGTCCATTAACATGTAAATTGGTATCCCACTCGAAAAAACCGAAATTTCCCTGGGATCTGCTGGGGGTTTCGGGTCAAATGGGTACTGAATTTGAAATCAGAAGGTATAATAACATATATTCTGATACCTCGGTCGAGAAAAATGAAAATTTTGAATTTTTTCTCTCCCCTTTCTCACCTTCCGCGAGTTAGTAGTCTAATGGGCATTGGATTCAAAATCAGAAAGTCCATAGTGATACCTCACTCAAAAAAACCGAAATTTATGAATTTTGACCCCCTTTCTCACTCTCCTTTTGGAAGTTCAGAGTCAAATGAGCACCGAATTCAAAATCAGCAAGTTCATTTACATGTACTTTGATACCTAACTCGAAAAAACCAAAAATTTTGAGTTTTTACCCTCCTTCCAGGAACCTGCTGGAAGTTTTGAGTCAAATGAACACTGGATTTGAAATCAGAAGGTCCCATAACATATACTTTGACACCCCACTCATAAAAACCAAAAATTTTGAGTTTTTGTCTCTTTCCCTTCCATTTTGGGGATTTAAGGTCAAATCGGCACTCTATTCGAAATCATGGGGTGAAATAACTAAAATTTTGATAGCCCATTTGATAAAACTGAAAATATTGAGTTTTACACCCCCCCCCCTCCCCAGTACATATGAAACTAATCTAAGCCTACTGCCTGAACTTGAGCAATTTTGGTCAGTAGTGAGCTGAGTATATGATTTTTAGTGTCTAGAGAAAAAATAGTAATTGAAAACGATATATACCTGGGAAGAATGATCCTAATGGTATCCTATAACCCCAAAGTGAGTTTTTGATTCTACCCTCCTTCTCATCCGATGTAGGTCATTCGACATAATATTTTGGTTCCCTTTGACATTGTGATATTGGAAAATTAAGCTTGAAAGGTACTTGCGTGAGATGAATTTTCCCTTCATATCAAATATTCGGCAAATTTATCCACACTGATGTAGTTTAGGTTGCTATGTTACCAGGTAAAGTACTAATAACCTGTTTTGGAACCCAATGTATGGTACTTGCGAATGAATAAAATTTCCCCTTCAAATCAAACATACGGCAAACCTTTGTGCACTGAGGTGGTTTAGGTTGCTGTGATGTCAGGTAAAATACTCGTAACTTGTTTTGGAACACGCTGTATGAGAGAAGATATGTGTGCTGTGATTTCCGTTGTAACAATGTCGACTTTGATAAATATAGCTGTAAGGTTTATGTGCAGTGGAAATCCCAAAGGTGTTTTAGGCTATGTTTGTACCTCGTCTGGCCTGCAAAATCGGGCAGAATGTAGTGAAAAATAGGGCGTAATGGTTCACCGCGCACTCTATCATCTTAACAAACAATTTTGCGAGTTTGGCGAAAGAATTATCATACATTAACGTGTAAACATTGTGCTACCACAATCTCGACACACATACTATATAGGTTTGGTTACACTGTGGTAAATTTGAAGCATTAATTTTGGCACAATATTACGTACGTAGATGACTAAGGATGTAGTTAGATGAATGGTATGAATAAAACCATGGGAGTCTAGACCCAAAAACAGAGCTGAGCGGAGTGAGTGGTTGATACAGTACGAAATCAGAATCAGTATAGAACGAAGAATGTTGCAAGAATAAGTAAAAAAGTAAGGGGAGACGTAGTGAGTAAGTACAGTATGAAAGTTATTACCTAGGCTACATATTACTACAAAAGGCTGAACGACGATAGAGAAAAACGAAGAACTTATTCTCCTTCGTACACGTATCGTGTAAGTAAAATATATATACGATTTTACTATACGACGCAATGCCCTCTCCCATCCTGTCTGCTTACCTTGGTCTTTTGACAAGCTAGCGAAACGAAGCAAGAGGGATAGAGTGCCAGCGTTGTTTTTAAAGTGTAATTAACAAGCGCAGCGACAGATAAATAATGACTGGAGCGAGGACGACTTAAGCTGAAACAGCTTTCGCAGCTCGGAATACGCGCTATTACATTGTTTTTACCGGAGCAGGTTGACGTTTAGGCGTAAATAAAAGCTACGCTAAATACAGTTTATACGGCGCGGATTAAATGGTATTAAGAAACAGACTCCGCTACGTCGCCGTTCTCTTATTTCGAACGAACGAATCTGCGAATAGGGTTTAGCCAAATTTCCCGCTACGTAAGCTGCGCCTGGCCCTGGCCTAGTGATGGTGTGGTGGTGTCTTCCTTATTCCTGTGTCTTTCTTCATTCGCATCTATTGCTTCACGAAACGATATACGGTGTAGTATGTAAATAAATACCTAGACCAGGTCTAAATTCAGAACAACGACGAAGTTGATTCGTATTCGAATTAGGCTTTTACAAGTACGAAAATGTAATGTGCAACTCGTGGTTTGGATCTTTTGGTAAAGGAATGTGTGTCTTTATTCTCTATACAGGGTGTCCTGTAAAGTATTGAGAATGTCTTGCCTAGAACTACAACACCCAAAATGCAGAAGTGTAGATGGAGCTGCTTATTTTTCAATTTCAAGACGTGAATGTTCCCTTCTAAATTGTGAATGGATAATGAAAAAAAATAAACGTTTTGAAAACCAAGCTATTACGGTCTATCGACCTATGGTAGTTGAGGGAGAGGGTATCAAAAATATCTGTTTTGGGGCCTTAGAAGACCATTACGACCATTTTTGGCAATCACGTATATTTATTTTTTTCAACCAAACTTAAATCATTTACGCAGCTCGATACCGATGAAAATCAATCAAATTTGGGAAATAGCCTTATATTGGTGGAGAATTCGATATTCAGGAGTAAAGATGACCTCTTGTCAAAATTCAGTTGGGCCCAAATTTGGAGGAGGGAGTGCTGAGGAGCTAAAATAGCAAAATTCGTTATTTTTTGAGTTGATCGATAGACAATCCAAAGTTGTATACCATATCCAAAAATCAGTCTTGTAGATCTATTAGGAGGGAAGATATTACAGTTTCCCTCACTTTTTGATGTTGAAAAAGTGTTATTCTTCCCCCATCTCCCCTCCAAATTAAGCTAGTTGGCTTTTCAGACCCATTCCGTCCCTTTACAACTCAGAAATGTGATTTTTGGTCTGTTTTTCTTAATTTTAGCCTATTCTTCTATGTCGTATTGTTGATGAAAACTGGGCTATTACAGTCTATCAACCTATAGCGGACGGAAGGGGAATATCAATAAAATTTGTTTTGGGGGCCTCGAAGACCGTTACAACCATTTTGGACCATGCCAGATTTTTATTTTTCAACATTGAAAAATGTTTAATAGCGCATTCTGGAAAAATCGTCAACAGTGTGACGTCATCATTGGACTGACATCAGTGGACAGATTTTTATAGCCTAGAATGCTATGAGTGGACTTATTTTTTGAAAGATTGATTTTATGATTTTGATTTGAAATGTCGTCATTTGTTGAGTCGTCAACAGTTGACCTTGACTCTGGATTGATATTAAGATTTCAAATAGAAATGTCGAGGAAAATTAGTTGACCTTGAACGCGGTTGTACCAATTTCAAAACTCACATTCTTTTGATGTTTACTCTTTGCGTGCAAAAAGTTCTAAGTATTATTTTTTTCGAAGACTAAAATCATTTACTTTTCTTGACACTGACCAAAATCACTCCAATTCGGTCAATAGGCTCAGTGTGGTGACGGATTAGATATATATGAGTGTGGATGGCTTTGGTTCAAAATTCAGTTATGCCCCAATTTGGGGGAGGGGTTGCTGAGGGATCAAAAACGCATAATGATTTCTTATTGAACCAATCGATGGAGGATCCAAAGTTGTATAACATATCCAAAAATCAATCTTCTAGGCCAATTAGGAGGGGAGATGTGAGGGTTTGACCTTGAAAAAAGGCCCTTCCTCCTCTATCCCCTTACCAAATTGGCCTAGGAATTTGAAATTTGGCATGTACATTTAATAGGAGCCTTAGATATGCTTTTTTGTAGTTTCGACACTTCATTCTCATTGCACCCTCCTCACAGTGCCTGAAATGTAATTTTTGGACTTTTTTTTTTCAAACACTAAAATCATTTATTCTGCTCGATACTGGCCAAAATCGCTCCAATTTGGTCGAACGGTTCAGTTTGGTAGTGGATTGGATATATATGAGTGGGGATGACGTTGAGTCAGAATTAAGATGTGCCCAAATTTGGGAGAGGAGATGTTGAGGGTCCAAAAACGTCAAAATTGTTTCTGACAGGATGACGTTGAGTCAAAATTAGATATGCCCAAATCTGGGAGAGGAGTTGTTGAGAGTCCAAAAACGCCAAAATTGTTTCTGAGAAGATTTGAAGTTGTATATCCAAAATCAACATTTTAGGTCAATTAAGAGGGAAGATATGAAGGTTTTCCCCTTCTTAGCCTTGAAAAAAGGCTGTTTCTCCCCTATCTTCCCAGCATGTTAAGCTAGGAAGTTGAAATTTAGTGTGTGGACTTGGTAGGAGCCTTATATGTGCCTTTTGTAGGGATGGGGGGTCTAAACTTTTTAGTTTTATTGCAGCACAACTCCTCTCGAAAATAGATTTAAGATGTGCTTTTCAGTGGTGTCGGTTTTTTGCTGCATCGCCTCCCCCCTCACTCTACCCTTATCACTGATTACGAAAAAAGAATCGCGATTTTATTCATATAATTAGGCTGAAATTCGAATGAAAATTTTGAACTTAGGATATGCTTCTTAATACTGTTGACTGTGTTTTTTTGCATAATCTTCCACTCGAATTAGTTGCAATTTTTTTTATTTGCTTAAAAGCTTCGCTGTGCTTTTGTGATTGAAATCATGATAGTAAATACGTTGATTTTTTGGTTTGATCCATTAAATTTGTAAAAGAAAAAAAATTCATATTTTCACTTTTGCATAATTTAAAAATTCCAAGGTACTGTAACGTTTTCAATTTTAACATTATACAAGAAAGGAACATCATTCATCGTGCAAAGCTTATCAATTTATGCATAATGATCGATCGAATTTCATTTGCTCGTAATATTTGAAAAAAACAATATCTTAAACACATAACTTTACCCCTTCAAACCAAACTTTGGCAAATCTATTAGCACCTGTGTAGTTTGAGTTGCTGTATTTGCAGGTAAAATATTCGTACAACCGCTTGAAACACGCAGAATATTGTATAGTTTATTTTAATATTTAAAAAAAAAACTGGAACAGTTGCGAAAGCTATATGATACGTTATATGTACTTTCAATTTTCAATTTTATTTTCCAATATTGACATTCTGTCTCCAGCCGTTCGAAGTAATAACCAGGTAAATCAAGTGGCAATAAAATTCATCAAATAGAATTGAGGACGATGGCAGTGCCGCCAAAAGGCGATTGAGCGTATCGAAATAAATAACTCGCGAAATTTACCGTATGTGTGTGTGTGTGGTAACCATTTCCATAGGCAGAGTGAAAGAGTGAAACTCAAAAGGAAGGAAGCCTGCTGCGGTGTAAATTGTCGCGAGGACAATTTACATAATTTGTTTTTTCACTGCATCGCATCGTGTTCTTCGTTCAGTTCAGTTCAGTTCAGCTCAGTTCAGTCGAGTTGAGATGAGTTCACGAGTACGAACGAGGGTGAAATGTGTAAAACCCTGTGTTATTGTGTACTGGGTAGATGTAGGCAGTATTCTCGTCGACGTTAAGACCACATAAAACCCATCGTCAAGATGAACGGTTTACGAAGTGTGTATGAAACTTACACCAGTTACTAGGCCTTAATTCACCATTACCTATATTCTAGCTGTGTTCCTTCGCTGTTTCTGTATAATTCGCACAGCGTTATACCCAGCTTTCCTACATATAACAATTGCTACGTAATTTTTTTGTGTCTTGTAATCGGCCAAAGCCGCAACACAACCAGGAACGTGTCACTTGCATGCCTCAGTTTTTTTCCTTGCTTCGTGTTTTTTTTTTCGAGGGATATTTTTTTATTTATTTCGGTTTTTATGGTTGTAGAGGAGATCAAATCGTTAGTTCTTATTGAAATTTAAAGATGAAATAAAAAGAAAAATAAGCAGAAGAAAATAAAGAACATCGTAATACTTTGTTTTTTCAGCCCCATTTTTCGTCAAGCATTACAGTCCTTGTAAAGGTAAGGATGGAGACTGATTTGTAGCGGAGGGGTGTTGAAATCTACCTCAAAAATCACCACTAGCACTTGTACTAAAGCTACGTATCAAATTTCAACTCCCAAGCTCAAAAATCATCCAAAAATTTTGTTTCAGCCCTTGGGGGGGAGGGAGGAAGAGAAGGAGGTGTGCAATAGGCATGAAAATTTGAATCTTTGTAAAGGGATATTCATGATTCTCAGCACGTTTACAGGTCGATTTTCAACCCCCTCGCGCACGAAAAAAGCACGAATTCTTTAGTCATTTTTCATTTCACAACTTTTTTGATTAGCCCCCCTCCCCCCACGGCTCAAAAAAAACTAAAATTAAAACATCCTAATGTATAATTTTTTATTTGCCAACAATTGGTTTAAAAACGAACAATTTTTGCAGTTTTGGCCCTTCAGCACCTCGCCTCCCACCTGACATTTGAATACTACTGAATTTTGACCCCACGATCACTCCCACTTATATGGATGTATCTGATTCATCTCTCATCTAAGCCTACTAGTCAAATTCAAACGATTTTGGGTGGTATAGAGATGAGTAAATGATTCACTCTGCGGCGGGAGGGGGCAAGGGTGAAAATTATAACAAAGAAGAGTAATTATCTGAATATCTTACACGCTCAAAGATATCTTTGATGGTCTTCAAAAACTCAAAAATGGATTTTTTTCATACTCCTGACTTCTGCAAGTCGATGGTCTGTTCAGAAAATCAGGTTTAAAACGTGAGAGCAAAATAAACTTTAAAATGTTTGATATAATTTCCCGTTCCAGAAAAAGAAGCCATTACGGACTACCAACCTTCGACGTATGGAAGGGGGGAGAGTACGTACTAAATCCTTTTTGGAGTCCTAGATGACCGTGCATTAAGACCATTTTTAATCATGTCAAGTATTTATTACTTTTTACTTTTTTCTCTTCCGTCCTCCCGCTTCTCTCCCCTCCCCAAACTAAAAATTATTTGCTCAGCTCGATACCGACCAAAATTGGTCAATTTGAACAGTACACTTAGATTTCTTGTGAATTTTATTTTTTTGAGCGAGGATGACCTTAGGTCAAAATTCAATTATGCCTAAATTGAGGAGAGAGGGTTCTGAAAAATTAAAATGGAGAAAATCTTTCATTTTAAATCAGCCGATAAAAAATAAAAGTTGTAAAGTATATCCAAAAATCAGCTTCTCAGTATGATTAGGGAAGGAGATATGTAAGAGTTTCCCTTTCTTGGCCTTGAAAAAAGGCTGCCTTACTTACGCATCCTTTCCCTCCCCCTCCCTTCCCCGCCCTTGTCCATATATAAAGTTGAAATTTAGCATGTGGATTTAGTGAGGTTCTAAATGTGCCTTTTGGGGGTTTCAACTTTTCAGCTTCGTTTCTTCCTGCCCTCCCCACCACCAAGAAAATGTTGTTTTGTGGTCGATTGTTCTCATTGTCTTTTGTTCCTCTCAAATCCCCTTTCCAAATAGAGCTAGGAAGTTAATATTTGGTACGTAGATTTAATTATTGTCCAAAAATGGGGTTCAGGTATTCGTTACAATACCTACCTGTACCTCTAACACTACTGAAAAAAAAAAAACATTGAAATTTGTACTAGATCTACATGTAAAATTTCAACACTCCTTCTGCTTCAATTTGGGTGGAAGTTAGGTCTGAAACTATTTCAAAAAACTGTAAAAACCCCTTAAGAAAACCAACTTTTTAGAATTCACAAGGAAGCGCGTGATACTGAAAAATCAGAGCTTTTGGAAAGCAAATCCAGGAATTTTATT